>FLSR01001064.1:822350-858109 GCA_900092035.1 Leuciscus waleckii
CATTTCCGTTGTGGTCTGTGTTATTTGCAGCGCGTTTCTGTATTTGGTTGATTTGTGAGTATTTGGAGCACACGTGTGTTGTGAAACTGATGAAGATGTTTTCTTAATTTGCAGCATGTTAGCTCTCTCAGCCACCGTACTTAAGTGTTAAAAAAACTCATGAAATTGTACTCTCTTAAAGTACACTTAAATGGCCTTTTATTTCATTAATACTATATTATCTTCAGGTACAGTTTTTGAAGTATACACTACAAGTGTATATTCAATAGAATTAAGCACACTTCTTTTTAAGCCCTGTAATTCCAATTTTTGGTTAAACAATCTTCGGTGTTTTCGTCCTCCTGGCTGTTGCTGGCATCTTCGTTTTTCTGGTACTTGTCTGATGAACGCGAGTCTCTCTTACGGCTGGTGTCAGTTCCCTCGACTGGCCTCTCACCATCTGTAAATGAGACAACGACCGCACACATTCAGTTTATATTTCATCAGCAGTATTACTGGTTCTATATCATTACCATTTATATTGCATACAGCACACTGAAACCATGAGCTGTCATTATAGAGACCCTTCTGAGCAGTTTTAGATAATTCTCAGAGAGAACTCATGGAAATGGCTACAGCTGGGGTGCAAAATTAACACTTGCCAAGTGCCAAATGCAAATAAAATTGCCTTTGGCAAGAAAATGAATAAATAAACACCTCTCATTCACCTGGATGCCAGCAGCTGTGTAGGCACGTATTATGAAAAATGCCTGAAGAAGCTGTTTGACCAAAATGTTGTTTATCAAAAAATATTTGCAAGCTACAACACTATGATTGCTTTTTTGTAATATTTTTTCCCTATTTTGGAGAGGAATGCTACTGATCAGTTAGCCTAAAATTGGACTATAAGCACAAGATCTGATCCACATAACAGCTTTTTCAGAAAGGAAGTTCCTTCATTGTTTTGACATCCTAAGACCAGTTAGCCTTTAGGCTAACTTTTATAGGAATTGCAGCATAATGCACTTGGGTGACATGAATTAACCAAGTAAAAAGGATAATAGTACTCCACTAACAAAAAGTCCAGCAACTTACATCTTGGAAAATGTGGTTTTCAGTGTTTTAACAAGAAAGTGGCCTTGTGTCACTGACGACAGGCCAATAACTAGCAAGTAAATGATGAAGCGAGCGACACAATTCCTGTGTGATCTTTCTGTAACATTGAGTAATTTACATTTCAAAGTAAATTAAGAACATTTTGTTTTTATATTGTGTAATGCATAACTTGCATTCCAACCTTCCGGTTCTCGCTCCAGGCAAAAAGAACACAACTCTGCCACCATGCAGCTAACACACTCTGGTCTGCGTGCAAACACAGACAAGCTAAGTGCTGCAAACAATGAAGCATACCAGAGCTGATACACTAAATACCCAACCTAGGCTCATTGTAAAAACGTGCATGTGTGCACATTTCGGCGAAATGATATTATGTTGCTTCTTGCATGTTTTGCAACACATTCAAATTGAAATGTCCAGTGAGCCGGACTAAAAACATCTTCAGTTTATCCGAAACAGATAAGTGTGAATCTAGCAACATTTTATTACATGGGTCGTCGTATGTATCACGGCAGTTCGAAAATTAAATGTACCACCTGCACCAAAACCCTACCCTGGACCTAACCGACAGTTTTAACAGAAGCAAACTTGAGATAAAAACGCTTTTGTTGAAGCATCCATGCCGTTTTAGCTTGCTTCCACAAGTTTTGGAATCTTTTTGTTGTGATGCAAGGTACATATACAAGAGCAAATCTGCCCCAGGTGAGCTATTGAACAGCCATAAGGAGCTGGTTACATGATGCAAATGTCAAAATCTATTATTTTGCAAACAATGAATTATGGTAAAAGTGTTTTGAGGTCATAACATAGTACTATGCACTGAACAGTGTAAAAATAAGACTTTTAATCAATAATATGCCCTTGTTATCATAATTTGTATGAAAATTAATACACGTTTTTTGTTTTACTGCCTCTAGTGTTCATTTCAGCTGAAAACTGCATTGAAATCTGAACATTGATTGAACATGAACACTGAACATGATTTATTTGGTCACAATGAGCCTAGGTTGTACACACCAGCATTCTTGGAAAGATGTTCGGCCAATCAAACTGTTAATCAAACTGTAAAAGTAATGCAAAACATCATTTTTTTGCCTTTAAGAAATATTTACACTATGTCTAGTTATTTGCACCAGCATTTGTCAGATATGGCACTAAGATCATTTCAGACTGGCTACAATCCAGAAACCAGTGCCACTGGGTCAGTGACACCCTTCAGATGGATGGATTATGAGATTGTCCTCCATCGACTGCGATTAGGAAATGAGGATCACCAGGTGGCATGAAAAAAAGCTAGAAGGATATACTTGGAGGTGTGCTAACATCGACAGATGGATAAAAGATATTTTCGGCGAGTCAGACTAGGAGAGGGACTAAAAGGTAAATATGGCACAAAATCCGTCTTGACAGAAGCTCCTTATAAAAAGAAACTGTGTGTCAAGATAATAAAATATCGTTGCATGAGTGTTATTGCCTGTGGGGTGATTACGACTTCTTTACAAACACAGTCACACATACTTTGAGCTAAACAGTTTAACAAATGAAGTTGTACTGTAACCAGAGGGAATAAAGCTATAAAATATAATGAATGCTTCTCCTATAATAAAAGATTCTCATGATAACTACTGATTATAGAGGAAGGGTAGTTTGTGGTCACCGCCTGGAGGTCTAGGAGACATTATGTTTAACTAGCATGTGCATAGATGTCTGTGTGAGCGTGTGTGTATAGGACTGTAGCTGATAAATCGATAAAATGTAAGATTGGGCCAAATGCACAAATTGTAAGAGTGGGCCTCAAAAGCTCAGGCAGAGTTTAAATTCGCCCACTGGATTGATTTTCATTTATTATCTTGTATAGTATGTTAGATATGACAATGTTCTTCGACTTTATACTAACGCCTACTGGTACGCATGCAATATTATGCAAAAATAGAGGTTTTTTGTTATAGATTAGTGTACAAGTATAAATGTATTTGGTGATCCAAGATTCATTTATTCTTCAAAATGATCTGATAATATAGGGTTATAAAGATAAAGAGTTTAAGGTAAACACATTTAATGCAAGTTATGCAAGTAGTTTCTGGTCATATTTCAACATGGCCGCCACCATAAAGGAGATCCTTTGAGTAGAATGAAACATTTTTTTCTTCACATTTGAGTTTACTTATTTGAAAAATGTCTGTCAAAAGGACAATTCATTCTTTTAGATGTAAAGTTGATGAGTATATGTGTACTACACTCGTCCTTTGACATCTATTCTCCTCAGAATGAGGTTTCAAATGTCAAAGAGATAAAAAACAAAGCCAAACTATATCGCAGGTATACAATTTCTGTGTCATGTAAGCGTTTGGAAAACGAAAGCCTGAGTTGCCGGGAAACTGTCAGGGCGACCCCAGGAATTAAAAACATGAGGATGAGCTTCAGTCACAGTGTGAGTCTCCGTATCCCACAAGGACTTTGTTGTTGCAGTAGCAAAATAAGGGGAAATTGTATTTTGATTGTGGCTTTATCACTTCATTTATCGCTTCACATTCTTGAATCTGTGAATTTCACAGTGAAAAAATACATATTGACTGAAATTTTAAAGGTATTAATTCCAAATGAAAATTGTCATACTCTCAATTAAGGGATATTAGCCTCAGAGAAACCAGCAGAAATGTAAAAAAAAAAAAAAAAAATGCTTGGATTTTGAGCTCTTTTACATTTTACCCACTGGAGTCCCTCAGCATTTGCCTGAAAAAGGTGTGGATACTGCGGATAAAATCCGTTTGCAAAAATTATTGAGAAGCAAAACCTATAGACACATGAGTCCAAGGTAGTGACACAAAAAAAGAACCTATGAAATCAAATTCAAAATATTATTTATGTTTATCATTTATAATTTGTGTATATATTTCAATAGAGAGTACTCTGAATCAATTTAATTTGTCTCCATGTCATTTGTGATCATTCCATTTGGACACTTCAGTTATTTTAAAGATTCAATCATTTTAATGCATTGTATTTTTAGGGCTTGCATTTTTATGGGCTGAAATTCAACATGGTTGAATATTTAAGCTGTGAATATTTCAATTAAAAACATTTCAAACACATTTTCATAATTAAAAATTCCATAATCCTTATTCACCTTTCATATTTCACTTGCTCTAACTGTTGCTGGTCTTCGTCAACAACACGCCCTTTTGCACCCCCTGCTGGTGAGGTTGACTAACAGCAGATGGAGAGTATGCTCGGCAATCTACTGCTTTTCCTGCAGTTCCTGGATGTCTATGTTGAATTTACTGTTGAATTTGAGGAAGCGAATTTGCAAAGCGAAATAAAATGGACCGAACAATGCCTGTTGAATATTATAGGTTGTATTTTTAAACAGTTTGAATATTTTGGAAGTGAAATATGAAAGGTGAATATGGATTTTTGAATTTTTGATAATGTAAATGTGTTTGAAATGTTTTTAATTGAAATATTCACAGCTTAAATATTCAACCATGTTGAATTTCGGCCCATAAAAATGCAAGCCCTAAAAATCCAATGCATTAAAATGCACGCATGGTTAATGTAATGCCTATTTTTTTTATACCGCCCCTAGTATATTACCATTTTGGTTGAAAAAACATTTGACATTATTTTTCTTCCATATATATGCTAGCAACACCAAAATCAAGGGTTGGATTCCCAGGGAAAATGCTAAATTATATGTATAGCCAACTGTGCCTTGAAAGCACTGCAAGTCGCTTTGGATAACATGTCTTGGTTAAACATCATGCAGTTACATGAAAACTGATGGCTTGTGTAGCCTTCATAAACACACACTTCTCCCTGCAGAGTAGGAATAAGCACAGCTTGATATGCAGTTTATTTAACATTATAGAGCGGAGTCTTTGTGAGGCACAGTGGCATTTATGAGCTCGAACACGGTGTGTTCATGTTTCAAAAAAGAAAAACGGCTTTCTGACTGCTTTCTCATCTGGTTCAGCTGTTAATGGGCTAGAATAATTGATTTAATCAACAATAACTTGCAAAACAATCCAATGAGTGCATTGGAAGCACACTGTGAAATGCAAGGATTAACATCTGGGTAATTCACATCATAACAATAAAAGTCCTGTAATTTTGGCATTAACATCGGCCTGTCTGTGTAACAGCATAAAGTCTAGTAAAAATGCTTCATTAGAAGCCAATCATGTCAAAAGGTGAATCCTGAGATTCCAAGATGTATTTAATAAGTCACAAAATGTTACAGGTCTCATCGACCGATAGATGAGTCTTGAAAGCTACTTTTGCAAACAATTCTTTAGTACTCTGGCAATTCTAGCACTTTGCCACAAGCTTTATTGCTAGAATGTAGGTGTGGAATGAAAGCAGAAATTAACAGTAAACAGTGAATTTCTCTACCAAACAGTGCAAGGATTGAGAAAGAGACTTACGGATTATCCAAAATGTGTGAAAAAGTAAAAGGGGCGTACATATCACATTTGGCCACAAACAGAGAGACGGAAAGTATTTCTTTATGAAAATCAAATGCTACAGCATAACATAGACCAAAATAGAATAAAAACACAAATAATATTTATGTTTTGCTGCTAGGACCCCTAAATATCTTATTCAGATTCCCAGCAGACATGCTAATTAACAATGAGCTATGTTTATTTCATTGTCAGCGTATTAAACATTTAACACCGTGGGAGATAAAAAAGGCAGCAAACGGATGAAAAGCGCTGTTAATGTCACAGCCGACTCTAAACATCAGGATTAGGACATGTTTTATTGCACACATCAGTGGAGAGACGAGCTCTAATTACTCAATTAACTTTACAGTGAGTTGTGAGGGTGGAATATGATTGTGGAAGTCAATCACAAAAGTGTGCTTCAGGAAAAGTTACAATGAAGTCATAAACCTGAGAAATTCTTCTCAAGTGATTTCTTATAATGCAGTCGTAGTACAATAGCCATGTTTTGTCACAGCTATAGCCTAACATAGCACATTCTAGCTAACACACTGGCAACCAAGGAGGTTTATAATATCTTAAGAGTGTTACTGTAGAATCCATTAGCATTCCCACTGTGATTTGTGATATTAAAGTTAGTAATCTTAATTTAGCCTACTTAGCTAGGCATAGCGCTAACAGGTTAAAAAAGCTCTTATTTAAGGGACTGTTCACATAACACCGTTTACAACTAAAAACTGGAGACTTGTGCGTTTTGAGCGCTCATTTACACAACAACAGTGTTTAGGGGGCCTGAAAAAGCAAACTTTTCAAAGTGCAAAACAATAGGTTTACAAAAACGTGAATTTGTGAATACGGTGACATCATGCGCATGCGTATTACGTGTTCAGTCAATAAGCTTGTAGTGTTTCTTTACAAAGTGACATCGCAAACTATACTAAAACTTGTTTTTAGTACATTGTTGTCGTGTAAACGTACCCTAAATGACTTGGATCTTGAATATTGCACAACACCAGATACTGTATACAATGTCATGTGACTAATCACCATAGATCCAAAGGAAATTGACATCCTGGCAATTCTGATTGGCTCATATGAAATCCTCAAGATTTGATGTAAAAAAAAGAGTCAATTTCACGCTTTTAAGAGTCCTTGGATGGAGCCATGGTGCCCACATGACTAGACCTGTATACGAGTGATTGCAAAGAATAAATAATTCCATGACTTCATCTATTTATAATTCAAACGTCATTTAATTGTTTTAATCGTTGACATTTTGGGCTGTACCTTGTATACTGAGTTGGAACAGCACCTGTCTTGTACATGGTACTTTTCAGCTCAAACAGCACTCGATGTTCTGTTTGGAGAGGGTGTAGCAGACATCCGCCCATCCAGGACATCAGCTACACCCTCTCCAAAAAGCAGCGCAACTGATGGAACGTAATGGAATAGAACGCAGGGGACACACAGTTGAACAAAATGTATTTTTAACTTGACAAGCCATCTTAAAAACGTATCTGACGGATACGTGCTTTGACCATCACTTAAAAATGCACAGGCGGAACTCGCTCCATCAAACATTTCCTCCAGAGAAAAAGAGGGAGTACTTAGTGTTAGTGCATCCCTTTGCCAAGTCCACTGCTTTGTCCTGCTGCTTCTATTTCCAGGAGCAGATCCTGATAATGCAGCGCAGCAGGCCAGAAGAGTGAGCTCCTAAAATCTCCTTAATTTCCTGTAATCTGGGTCATAGGCAATGGGCCAGGAGTCCACATCCCCCTGGGCAGTACACGTACCTCACTACACACACTTGCACGGCTTAACAGGCAGCAACACACACCCACATAACACATGCTTGACTGTGCCCATTCACATCTCGCCAGCCCTCTGAGACGCAGTAAAGAGGGTCAGTTTGCTGGAGTGCAGATATGTCACTCTCAGCGTGCAGTTTGCCATGGCTCTTTGGATAGAGTGGATTAAATTAATTGAATATAAGCAGATCAAGCCAGTAAGCTTGATTAAATAACGATTAGTAGCTTGAAAACACTTTGCTACTCTGATGGTGGAATCGAAAAGTGAATGTTTTTTTCTTCTTCATGAGACAAGCAGAGCAGATGGCTAATGTGTTTGTTTATGCTGTTTGTTTAGTCTTGCCAGTGGCAAAATTATGGTTGATATGCTCTTTGGGGTGAAGAAGAACAAGGACTCTTCGCTCCTTGTCTCCTGATGTTTGGTCCCAGCTTCGTTTCTCGCCTCTTCTCATCTCGTCTCCTCACATGTCTCTCCCCTTTGCTCTCTTCTTTCATCTCCTCATCTTTCGACTCCTCTCCTCATGTCTCATATTAGCTCCTTTCTTCTGCTTTTCTATCTATAGACTCTCCTCATCTCTCTGTTCCTCGTTTCTCCTTTTCAGCTTTTTGTCTCGAGCGTTGAAAGCCAACTCCTGTGGGACTTCTCTTAATCTTTCGTTCTCATCTCCTCTAATTTTGGACTTCTCTTAACTCCTCATCTTTTGACTCCTCTCATCGCCTCTTTGGTTGTCTTATCTCCTTTCCTCCTCTGTTTCTCGTTTATCATTTTTGACTTCTCCCATCATTTCTACTCACCTATCTAGCTCACTTATCATCATTACTCCTCTCCTCCTCTTTCAACTATCTGTTTTTCTTTCTCTTTCGCTCTGCCTTGTCTCTTCTTGCTCTTTCATCTTGTCTCCACATTTAACTCATCTCTGCTCCTCGTTTCTTAATCTTTCCCCTCCTCTTAGTTGAAATTTGATTGCTCATTAATTTAAACAATCACTCACTGAATGCTTGTTTTGCTCCTCATCTCTTGTCTCATTTCCCTCTTTCAACTTCTCTCCTCATCTTTAGTCACTTTCCACACTGTCTTTTCCGTATTTTTTGACTCCTCGTCTCTTGATTGCTCACCACTCCCCATTTTTGACTCCTCCATCCTTATCTCATTTCGTCTCTACTCATTATCCCTTTTTCCCTTCCTTATTTCTCATATCATTTCACCTCATCTTGTCTTTCCTCATTCCCTCCTAGTTCAACTTCTCTCCTGTCATTTGCATGGCTTCTCTTTCCAACCGGTTTTGTAGCTAGCAGGGCTCCCATTGCCATTACCAACCCATTGCCCAGCAACCCGGACTGGGAAAGCAAAACACTTCCGTCAAATTAAATTAAAACCTGCACTCTGAAGGGCTGAGGCAGGCTAAACACTTCTTACCAAACAAACTAGTCCTCTCACAGAAGGGAGGAAGTCTCATCAGAATGAGGTATGCACAGCACAGACGCCCTTAACATACAAACACACATAAACACAGTTATGGTCATACCAGTACTTCGCACTCAGATGAGTGTTAGGTTTGTTAAGGCACAGGACGAGGGCCGGACTCCAAACCCAGGGAATGAAGCCCAGCCTCTCATCACCACACACAAAGAGACCCATTTATCTCCAGACCGAAGTGATTTTAACACTCTCTCACTCACACACACTGCCACATTTACCGTTCAGTGTTACACAGGGAGAGAAGTGTGTGTCTCACACTTCCCTGTGAAGCAAAGTGATGTTAAAGAAGTAGTTCACACACACGCGCGACACACAAAAACTCTGTTAGTGAAAAGTATTTATGAGCAAGTTATTTTAGAGCTTACTTCCAACCTTTTGACACAGAACATGTTTTTGCATTTACAAATGCGAGATGCGGGCAGTGAAATAAAAAACTCAAGGTTTAGAGAGGAGTTATTTTTAAGTATAATTTCTTTTAACTCGCGTTTTGAGAATGCTGTGTCATGCTCGAGACGCAGCGAAAGAGGCAAGAGCAATGGTCAAACTAATAGCTCTTTACAACATTGTTGCCTCGTTTCACACCACAACTCCAACAGCTTGTGTTTGTCTACACTGGATGTGTCAAATCGAATGTTCCAAATCCATTTGTCCTGTTGTCGGAAGTTGCATCAACATGTCGAGTATGTCAGAAATAGAACAAGGCATTTGTTTACTTCAGGTGAAGACGTGTTGTGCTGCACTGCATCCAGTGTAGACAGTATCTCTTAGAAAACAAATCAACCCAAGGCACTTGAGAATTTAAGGAAATATGCTGTATAAAAAGTATTTACTTAGTCATGGCTTAGGCAATTAAAAACAGGTAACAAATAACGCACACCGACGCGTTGCGGAGGAGCCTGGAGTGTCTCTTCTTCAGTATCTCTTATTATACCGGGGTCTATTTGCCTTTCATAATAAAGTGAATGTACTGTAAGAGATGTAGATGAGAGAATGCAGGAAGAGAGACAGTCCAGATGTAGTGTCTCTAGGCACACGTAGTAGCACTGAGCTGTTCTGTGAAGGTTAATCATGCCCTCACTCAAATCAAGCAGCCACAAAGGAAAGGACTTTGTAACAGAGAAAGATAAAGTATAAAAGAAATAATGTAAGCTGAGTCTCTCTCTCTTATATGTAAAGCAACAGAGCTGTCACTGGGGGGGTTAAAACTTAATCAATGTTGCCTCACAATACTATGTGTAATCCTAGAAACAGGAAAAAATCTGGACCAGCATTTAGATCATACACTATGATTCAGCTAATAAAGCATCACAACATCACTAGCCAAATAGCTTTTAGTCAGTGTTTAAGCAAACTGGTATGTAATGCCCACTTCAATTCAATCATCCCTTTTTTATTAAACATTTCACTCAAAAATGTCACATTTAGCAGTTTGAAGTACATTTTTGGTTATTTTAAATTTTATGTTGGTATATCGACAGTAGAAGCTATTAAAAACAACGTCCTGATGAACGTTGCTAACGATTCAGATGTTGAAAGCCACTGAAATACTAACCTGTCACCTGTCAAAATATAATTGCTTTGAGCTTGCTGCACTTTTATCACCTTTTCATTTAATGACAATCATCATGAAGAAATTCTGTCAACCACTTTGATAAAAATTCTACAAAATAAGAGGTCCTAAAAGAAGCATCTTGTTTCTAGCCTTAATTTATAACTAGCGCAATTCATGAACTTGTGTTGCAGGAAAAAAACAAAAAAGGAGCAAGTGAAGAATGATGTGATTTCTGCGTACAGAGAGATGATTCACAATTGCAAAGTCTGTCCGCCTTTCCGATTACTGGATCTGCCACCGGCAATTAGCGTTTGATTGCTGAATTGCTTGGAAAATGCCATTGTCTCCATCTTACTGATTACATGATGATGTTCTTCATCATTGTGTATCGAGTATGAGGGGAGATCACCAAGGCTCTATAGTTGACAGAACTCTTTAAGCTCTCTTGGTGCAAAAAACGGAAACTGGGAGTTAAAAATAGTGCTCTTATTGTAAGCAGGGATAAACGTTTCCATGGTGTGAAATCCATGACTCAAGGTAAAGTGAAAGCTTAACCTGGTGCCAGATGACACGGCAGATCCCTACAATATACTTGGTTTACCAATGTCCAGATCATACAGCGTCAACATTTAAAGCACGGTAAACATTACAACAGTGATTCTGTCCAGTTCCATCCATGGAGGTTTCAAGTTACTAAAATACAAAATGACATCTGTTTTCTAACATTGTTTTCTAACTAGGCATGATGTGACAAAGCAATTAGACACAGCTGCAATGAGCAAGAGGACATTTTGCAGATATTGTCCATGGTCTGTTTCTCTACTTGGGTTGGGTAAGCCCTGCCCACCAAAAATGCACATTTTGACATTTTCACAAGTGCCCACCAAAAATGAACATTTTGACATTTTCACAAGTGTTTTTTTTTTTTTCATACAATGAAAGTCAATGAAGTCCATTGTTGTTTTCTAACCAAATTCTTTAAAGACCAAATGATCTGGGCCCGTATTCATAAAGAATCTTAATGCAAAGAGTAGCTCCTAGTGACAAAATTCCAAGAAAATTCTTAGAAATGTGGGCGTTTACTCTTAAAATTAAAGAAAAAATCCTAGTAAAGAAAAGAGTAATTCAGAAAGCATCTTAACCCTTAAAAGAGGTCTTAAGGTCAAAATTGTTAGGAGCACGGACGAGGACTTTTAAGAGGCTTAAGAGTTTCTTTAGCAGAGGAGAAAATGGCAGAAAGACGAAGAAGGAGAAGAAATGTGTTGCAGACAATGAATAACAGTGAGTTAATAAGACGCTATAGATTAGATCGTGCAGGGATCATGTTTGTGACTGATCTTATTAGAGACACGCTAATATCTCCGATACAGCGCATATGCCATAGCGCCAGAAATGAAAGTAATCACTACATTACGATATTTGGCAACTGGGAAAATTCCATGTTTGATACATTAAAACCAACATTCAAACCACCACTTAAATAGACATACCAGCAATCAGTGTAATTGGAAAGAGTGGAACAATTTTTATTTCATTCTAAGCCAAGCAAATACATTATAGGAAATTAACAGCATGGTAAATAAAAATCAAAAGGATTTATATACACATATATAATGTGTGTGTGTGAGTGTGTGTGTGTGAGACGGTCAAATAGGAAAAATTACGTATGTAATTTCAAAGTGAAGGCTTAGAATAGACCCTATACTTAGAAATCACTTTTTTTTCCCTTCTTGGACAACCAACCAATCACAGTCGTCAAAAGATTGTGTCATACATAGCAACGGGGTCAACCCCGCCTCCTCACTAAGATGAAAGTTTTTGTCTTTTCCTTACTCAGAGTTGCTCTCAGATCGGTCCCGATCGCTTTTAAGCTAAGACTCCTACGTAAAAGTTTTTAAGCTAAATTAAGAGTTTTCTGAGAGGATTCTTAGAATCTTTATGAATACGGGCCCTGAACTATATGTCAACCTTAGCTCACTCTAAACCAGGGCTGTGCAATCCCACAGAGTTTAACTCAGACCTGCTCCAGCACACCTGCCTTGAACTTTCTAGGGCTGTGTCTGAAATTGCCCCAATACCCTTATATAGTGCACTATTTTAAGGTAGAGCAATTTGTAATGATGTTCAAGGCCATAGTGGATATTATCGAGTGCACTCAGTCAATCCCATAATGCACCTCAACAATGAGTGTACAACCGGTGTACACTTAATGGCTAGACACTAGAGAATACCCATACATTGGCTGTCTCAATTCAAAGGCAGCATCCTTCAAAGCACTCGGACTTCAAAGTACACACCTTCGAAGGCCATGAAGGTCGGACTGAGCATTGCTAAATGGGACGGTCTAGTCTAGAGAAGATTGTTCCTGTCGCCTAGCAACTGTGACAGCTGCCGTTGATGAGTGGCAGTAACGTTTGTACTGTACTTTTTTGACAAGTAAACTGTCTGAAAACAAAACAGGGTTCACAAACTGTCTAAATATGTTCCACATGGTCCATTTCTGTATATAATAAAGAGTATAATCTATATATTATCGCATCTTAGTAAGATTTAAGTGAGCATTTGAACCGCTTTAAAGTTGTTGTTTTTTAATTATTTTTTTTACATTTGTATCATCAGATATTTGAGTAAGTTGAACTCGACTTGACAAGCTTAAAAGTAAATTAGGAAATTTCTCTCAAAAAATCCTGTCGTTACTGGAGCGGATTGAACTCTGGGGTAGGCAAGGCGGATGATCCATCTGTTGTATCCTTCATTTCACGGGAAACAAAGGATGCATTTGGAGGACGTATCTGAAGGAGCAGTCGAATTGGGACAGCCTTCGTCACGCTAATGAACACTAGTGAGCGTTGCACCGAATGAATCCTTGCGTCTCGCCCATGATTCATCCACAGCATTTCCGGCCCATTCAGAGTGTCCAAATTTGTTCACTTGATTTCATTCATTGGACGATATTAGTGTAGGGAATAGTGGACTATATTAGTGTAGAGAGCAGTGAATGAGGGTATGGGGTGATTTCGGATACAGCCTAGTAATCCTGATGACCTTGATTAGCTGGACCAGGTGTGTTTAATTAGGGCTGGAGCTAAACTCTGCAAGACAGCGGTCCTCCGGGAACAAGACTGGACACCTGCTTTAAACTCAGATTAAACTATTGTCTCATGTGTGTCTATTTTTGTCTCCCAAGGACCAGACAAAAGTTGGGAACTGAAGCACAAAACTCCATTAAGTGTCCTGGGCTATGAAACTACCACTGGGTGTGACTGAGGTAGTGTTAAATACAATCACACACGTTGATACACAAGCATAATAACATAGACATAGTTGCAGATTTTTGACTGTTGTGGCAGATGTTTATTCCACTGTCTGCCACTTCTTTCTCTTTCGGCCTCTTTCTGGAGACGCTCTTGAGCACCTGTAGACAGCAGCTGTCATGGCAGTCTCACACATCACATTATTAACGAGGCTCTGTCCTTCTACACACCCTATCACTGGACACATACACAACCACAGAAATGTGCTCTCACTTGTTCAGGTACATTAGGAACTCCAGACAAATTGTAAATCTTGCTTTCCTCCATTGCTCCCTGAAACGTATCCCTATATACTTCCTCTTTAGGCCTTTTAGGTTTAGGGGTAGGGATAGGGTTAGGACTACATTTTTACAGAAGAATGTTGAAATCACGGTGGAAAATTTTATAGGTAGTCGTATCGGCTGAAAAAATACTCATCAGAGCAACATGGTTCCTAGGGTGTTGCTAAATTAAACATGAATTTGGTAATCTAAGGATTTGGTGAGCTGTAGCAAGAACAAGGGAATTAAAATTCAGAGAATTAACACTCAATCCCAAACAGGAATTCAACTATATTTAGAGCAGGTGCAAAGGTACAAAACAGAACGAAATCATTAATTTAATGTGTTACCAATGGCAACTACTCCTCCAGTGTGTTCCCTGAACCTCAACTGGCAACAGATCTGCAGGTCCCAAGAGAGCTGTGTTTACTTCATACAAACACTTCATCTCTCTCTCTCTCTTATGGACTAAAGCCCAGTACAATCTGTCCTTCGCCTGTGCATTCATCAGTTCTTGCCCTCACTGCCACACCAAACTGGTACTTCCATACCTGCTGATCTCTCTCCACCTCACGTTCAATTTCAGTGGTCTTTACCAAGGCAATCATCACTATTGCTCATACTCAAGGTTAGCAGTTTCAACAAACATCTGAGCCTAAGCATTAACCTTCAGCACATAGATCCAACTTTGTTGGCACTACAGACATGAATGATATTTCACATTGTGCAGCTTGTTGAGGAGAGATGCGATATTGCTTTTCTAAGCAATCTAACTTTTGCCTGTTGGACAAAAAAATGGCTTGACTTACATTGACTACGTTTACAAGCTGTTCAAATTCGGGTTATGGTCGGGTTAAGGTCACTATTTGGGTTTCTGAAACATTCGGAATAACCCGTTTACATGCGTGAGCAGAGAGCGTTACTCCTGTATACATGGAATTTGTAATCAATTGGCAATATCCCGATGTAAACGGCGACGCACAGACAACCTTAAGACGCAATATGCGTCATTTCCGATTCTTCTTCCTGTATCCAAAGACAACAACAACAGCAGCAGCACGCGGATAATGAATAGGTCGGGCAGATAGCGATCGCCTTTGTTTGCGCTTTCCTCCTCGCTCCAACAGTTGGTGCTGTGCTGCGTCTCGCCATGTTTACCTCTACTTCTTGTTTACTTCCGGTATACTGCACGCGGGTTTTTGTATGCGCCGTCTCTATTCAAAAGACCAAGATTCCTTGCGAATAGAACATGCGCAGAACACAAATCAATGTTCCTTTTGATGGGGATATGCCGATACGCGTTTACATGACCAAATATTCGGGTTAGAAAAGGGGTACCCCAGGGATCTATCCGGGTTTTTAAAAACCGGGATATGAGCATATTCGGGTTTTTGCCGGTGTTTACATGGCCGTGCGCGACCGGGTTATTGCTAATATCCCGGTTTTGAACGGGTTATTGGCTGCATGTAAACGTAGTCATTGAAGAAGGAACCTGAGCCATATCTACAGACCAGACTATCTTGGGCCAGTAAGCAACCAAACAATGTTCATCTTTCAATCATCATTGTATTTGCATTGCATTATATGTTTTGCCCCCACAATAAAAACTACAGAGCTTTGATCTACCAAGCATTTAAATATAATCATACTAAGACATATTATTGAGAGATATAGAGTGACAACTAAGCTATTTATCTTTTATATAGAGTGACAACCAAGCTATTTAACTTTTTGCCCATATAAATATCAGCATCTGCACCGAATTTTTGATTTGTATATTTCTGATTATGATTTGATACTTTACAGGGTTAAAACACAGTGCCACAGTCTGAATCGCAGTGAAATGCACAAGCCTCAGCCATGACAAAGAAGGATTTCTACTGCCGCTGTCTCCCTGTGGCTGAAATGGCTCATTTAAGAGAGAGAGAGGAGAGGACAGGGAAGGAGGTGAGCTAATTGATGTCCCTTCATTCCCCACAGAGCAGCTCTGGCCTGTCTATCACGCTGTCTGCCTGAATGCATCCTGGAGAAAAGACTAGACAAGAAAAATAGAGGTCCTTTCCTTCAGCCTTGGCAGACTGGAGCAACCCCTAACAGCAGGATAGGCCATACAGACAGGCAATTCTGCTGTTAGACTCCATACAGCAGTACCCAATTATTCTCCACGAATACTCTTCCTGAAGGACTCAACTAGAGGCTCCGCGTGCAATACATGCACAGACAAAAAGACTTCTTACAGGGTCAACTGACTGAGAGGGTTTATATGGAGCTGTTGGCCTATTCACACCAAGTCCAAGTGGTTGACATAAAAAAATAAAAAAAACATGCTTGACAAGGCAGAGAACCAGTGGTGGTTCTCGACTCGTTTTAGGCGGTTGTTGCTCAAGTGTTTTTACGTCAAGTCAGTTTAAACATTCGTGTGATTTCAAGCCGTTCAAGTACAAGACGGTGTGAAAGAGAACGAAGTGTGGTCCACCTGAAGCGCACACAGAAAGCCGCCTCTCAGACAGCAAGCGAGTACCGAATTGAGTTCTCTTTCGTGCCTTCTGGAGCAAATACACACAAAATCTTGTCTTGACCAGTATCCACGTAAAAAAAAGTCTTAAGAATTAAGACTTTTTAATTCTTTAAAGACTTTTTAAGAAGTAAACGGCTAAGAAAATATCAGATGCATGTCAATATGACGGATCGGTGCATTAGGTCTTAAATTGAAAGCAGCCTCATAAACCTTCTGTTTCAAATGTTAATAATGTTAATAAAACATGAAAAGAAAAAGAGAGAATCTCTTATCTAAATAAATTCTGTAGCCTTAATCGGTATGTGTGTATATTTTCAAAAAACATTATTGAATCAAAGAGCGGATAACGTAATAATAAAGATGTTCAGAAAAATGAATAGCGTGCTTTATGACTGTGCATGGACACTGGCTGCAATTTTTACAATTTACACGATTTTGCTCGGTTTTTTTCTACTTAAAGGGACAGTTCAGTCAAAAATGAAAATTCTGTCATCATTTACTCACCCTCATGTTGTTCCAAACCTGTATGACTTTCTTCTGAGGAACACAAACAAAGGTCCCTGTGTTAATTGTCCATACAGATGCGGTCCAGTGTTGTTTTGGACCCCATTAACTTATTATTAACCCCATTTAGCAAAATATATGTACTTACGGCTCTATCGATATGCCAAAACTATTCTTATGAGAAATTAGGTATGCTCTATTCAAGCATCACACTTTAGTTCTATGAACTAGCCACCAGGGTGGTTCCCCGAGAACTAATGGTTCCCCTAGGTATTTTGCTGGATAATAACTTTATTCTAGAGCTGCTGTGAAGCCAAAACAATCTCTGTTACTTTAATTTCCTATTATCACTGTAAAGCTGCTTTGAAACGTCTATATTGTTAAAAGCGCTATATAAATGAAGGTGATTTGACTTGACCTAGGAACATTTTCCTGGTTGCATTCTGCATTCACACGCCAGAGCCTGAGCACACAGTGCTCGTATTCTCTATGTTCATTAGTTTATGATCTGTCTAACAGTCCTGTCTAATACGTTATCAGATAGAACTGTTATAGAAAGTAGACAGTATATGAAAAGGTATTAGCGTATGCCGTGTGGTTGATGCCCAGTGTCGCTAGCGGAGCAGAAATACATAATCATGTTTCTCTTGGTTCCCTCAAAGTTGCGTTAGATTTTCTCCTCAGCGTAAAGGCTTAGAGGCTCATCTATCACTGTTTTCCATGTTCGTAGAGTTAGTTTGTGAAGTAAATATATAGGCTATAATCTGTGTTTACAGCTTTTTTTTTAAATGGCGGGTGTTGGTGTTGCGTGCGGCCAATCAGCGTTCACTAACGTCACTGGTAGTTCCTATAGTGCTGGTTTAGACCCAACTCTGAAGTAGGAGCTAAATTAGTTCATCCAAAAGGAGTTCCTAGATCTAAAATCGATTAGTTCATGCGGTGCGGATACGCCAAAATCGTGTACTTCCGCCAATAGTTCTAGGCACTATGAAAAGGTTCCTCCGGTGTGAAAACCCCTATTAATACAGGAGTTAGGCGCACATTTATCAAAGCAATGAACATAAAGACATGCTCAGTGTAATTCATAAGCCACTTATGAAGGCTTTACTTGATTCTAGTTCACTTTCCGACACCTGTACAACTGATAAAAACTGTAAAGTTTGATTAGTTAACCTCTAATCTTCTAACCTAATCGCATTATGTTTATAAGGACAAGGGGATGTACGCAAATGTAAGTACACTGAACTACAGCAAATGTTATAATGCTCAGTGTGCAAATGCAAAAAAATTGGTGTGTGGGATGTGAGCAGGTGGTGAGACCGAGCTGTGCATCAGAGGAAGAAGGAAAATAACAAATGCTTGCTAAGGTCAGGCACTAAAATAAGTGTTACTCTCAAAACTGTGGTTTAGCCGCAGGGGACAAAAACACTTTGTATTCATGCCGGCAAACGGATCATGCAAACAACAACAAAACAAAAACCTGAGCCAAACAACTCAGCCTGAAGATGTTTACAAAAGACAACATGATGAGGAGATATACACAGTGTCTCAGTGCATATCCCTATAGATTGGTAGTTCTCAATTGGCTTTGATTCGGGACCCAGATTTGACATCATTTGGATGTTTTCGGTGATGTCACACAGCCTGTCCATGCTGGCATCTGCCAAATTTGGCTTCTACTAGATGAATTTCCACCATTTGGGTTTGACTGCAACAACTTAATAAATGGGAAGCTTATTTTTCTCCCTTTAAAAATCTGTAACACATAATTTCCTTATTCTTACTGGGTTAATGGGTTAATTGTTGCCATTGGCTTGGCTTGCTTAGTTGGGGACATTAAATGTAACATTTAATTAAATTTTCAACAATAATATTGATCTGCCTGCATTGACACTATTATACAAGAACTGAACTGAGCTGGACAATGCCATCACGGTTTACTCCAGAGCGGCTATATATATATGAAAAGTGAAACATTACTGAACTAACTTAAGCTGGACTTTCCAAACACGTTCAATACAGGTAAGTGTGCACATATTTTTCCAAAAACGTTTTTGAATCTATTTTTCAAGGTAAAGGTATTTTTTACAAATAAATTGAATTATTCATTCATAAAGATTATGTTTTCGGAGAGTTGCACCACATGACATTCTACCCACACTAACATGAGCGTATCGCCTATTATTGCTTGTGCATCAAACATTTAAAATGTACTTTGCGACAACCGCGGTTTGATAAAAAATAAGTTCTTCTGACTGAAGAATAAAGAAAGAAAAAATACAGTATAAGGCTCTTGTTATTATGCTGGTGCAATGTCACAAAATGATCGTGTATTATCTTTCACTTCCCAATACTCAAGGTACTTGAGCACATCTCCAGTTAGAACATATTCACCATTATTGTGTTCTCTATTTCTTAGCTGATTCACCTCTACTCTACAATTCAATTGAATCTTTTAGAATGCATTCACAATGAAAACCTCATTTCTTTTTCTCCCGTCACCAAACATCGATTTCATCTCTGCAAATAAGACCAATATCAACCATCATATCCACCCAAATTCATTTGAGCATTATTATTTCTGCCATCTAGGCTATTTGTGCTGTGTCCCTGTGAAATGAAATCTAGAGCTTTAACCCATTAAATCATTTTCAATAAGCCTCCAATTTGACCGACGTAAACAAAAGCTAAAAACAGTGAACTTTAGGAACCAAATCCAAGGGCTGTAACACAGAAAACCCCATTCAGAAATATAAAAACCTCTTTTTTACCATAAGGCCACATGATGGGATCAAAACAAATGTGAAGCATCTTTTGGGTCCCATTGTGAGCTGATAAAGTGGAGTGTTCATTAACGGATGATGCTTTTATTGTCCTCCAAAGAAGGTTGCTGAATTTCTCAAGGCCAAAGTCAATGAACATTGTGAACAGGATGACTGGAAAATTGCAACACCTCAGAACATTTCTGCGGTTTGGTAAATAGTACTGCTATCATGATATATTAAAAACCAGAAAATCTATTATGTAAACACAAAAGCTGCAAGTTCATGATCATTAAGTGAATATCCTCCTCAAGAGCTGTAGTCTAGACTGCTCAACCTCTTCACCCGTTCGTCTCACCGGAGTTTAAACTGAAGAATTCTTCCTCGGGCGATACGACCCTTTCCTTCAACATCTGGGAGATTCAAGCTCATGGATGTAGAGCGAGTTTAAGCTTCAGCGTCTACAGCAGATTCAGTGGGAGAAAGTGAGTGATCCTTCCACTAAGACAAGCTTTCTGTGGCCATGAGTCAGTGACTCCCTTGTTGAGAGACATTCAATTATTAGCAGCCAAAACTAATTACATTTAACAGCAGCAATCCACCAAGATTACAACAGACAAGGGACAAAAGTGCTGAGCGTTAGTTAATGGGTGCTGTTAATCTCGGGTGAGAAAGAGAGTCGGATCTTTACCGAAGGACAGTAGTTATTTATGCTTTGCTTTTTTACTAGGGGTGTAACGGTACATGTTTTCGTCCTGAAACGTACGGTACGGAACGGATGTTATGGTTGGGTGGATGCAGTCGCACGACAAATACATTCAGTCACAGGCGATCCGCTCCAATCCAGAAGGCAATGCAATGCTGTTTTCTACCAGTAAAAAGCGCAGAAGAACAACAGATAGATCGGTATGTTTACATCTGTCAACCAGTGTTTCAACTGTGGAAAGATATCAATAAAACAGCTTGAGAATAATATCTCACATTTACCTCAGGCATTAAGTGTCGACAGCAGAGAAATCAACTCTAGAAAGAAGCATTTCGTATATGCACTATATTAGCCTATTCATTATATTTCCTTAATCTGTTAGTAATGTCTTGATTATTTAATGTATGTTTAAATTTATAACATAAATGTTATAAATAAAAATAAATGTTGTCATGAAAACAAGTTTACAGTACATGTTTTTTTTAAGTTTTTTTTTTTTTTAGTGTTGATTATTATCTAAAAAATAAATAGCAACTGAATTTTAATAATTTGGGCTCTGTTGTTAATTGTAACCTTTAATATAATAGTAATGTGTAATTAAGGGTGTAATGTCATTCCAGTCTAACAAAATCTTAACCATATCATATTCATATCACAGATATATTAATAAGTGAATGACGTGAAAATAAAATGAAAATTAAGTAAGGAATAATTGACGACGGCCCGGGCCATTGAATTATTAGAAAAATAATGCACACCCGAGGGGTTATGCGGCAACGACGATCAGAGTGTGCATTATTTTTCATCAATTTAGTCAATTATTCCGCTTATACTACAGTTACCGTACACCTCAAAACACTGTTCAGAATCAGATGATGTATTTCAAGACGTTTGTCAGGTTTTTGTCCTCTTGTGTGTGGGTCTAATTTCTTACGCATCTCCGTTGCTGATTCCAAAACATCATTTTAGAGCTAGACTTGAGCCAGTGATGCAGACTAATGCAGTTATTAATGCAGTTAGGCTATTACAGAGAGAGAGAGAGAGAGAGAGAGAGAGAGAGAGCGCGCGCGTGTGAATTACCTCAGTCTGTGTGTCTCTCAGCCGTGGACAGCGTCTACTAATAGCGAAACTACGTTTATCTGCACCTCGCAACTAGTGACAAACGTCATGTAGCTTTTAACTTGCTAAACTATTTTACTGATAAAATCGTCAGAGCAGCGCTGACATACATACGCGAGTGTGTGTCCGTAACGTTACGGTGTGTGCGTTTGAGTGGGAGAGAGAGCGCGAGAAAGAGCTTTTCCACAATAACTAACAAATGCATAATACATAATAAAAACGTAATTTTGTGGCAAAATTAAAACTTGGAAATAATTGCTCGATTTTATCCTATTGCTCGATAAGTGCAGTTGTGGGTTTTGATTCTAAAAATATGAAATGACTGAAATCATTTGGCGAAGTGATATGGAACTGTAATGCGGTCGAGACCTGCCTGGAACTACTTTAGCCGTGCGTTTCCCAGTAAAACAAATCTTAATCAACTTTTTTTTAATTTTGCCAACAAGCTTCTAAAAGACAAATTCTTATCTTGAGACTAAATTTTTAATAGCAGGTTATTTTACAGTCCTATTCTGCGTACATACTATGTAGGCTACTTATTGTAATTACAATAACTGGGTTATAAGGTACTGTCCTAGGTTATAAGGTATTATTGATCTGCCTTACTTAAGGTGGACGATGACGCAGTTTTCTTCTAGAAACAAACTTTGTTGTATTATTTTCATGGATCAATGTGAAGCTGCTTTGAAACAATCTGTATTGTAAAAAGCGCTATATAAATAAAGGTGACTTGACTATCCCCGAACCTACCCCTAAATTTAAAGGGATACTCCACCGAAAAATGAAAATTCTGTCATCATATACTCACTCTCATGTTGTTTCAAACCTGTATGAATTTCTTTCTTCTGCTGAACAGAAAGGAAGATATTAAGAAGAATGTGAGTAACCAGACATTTTTGATACCATTGACTTCCATAGTATATTTTTTTCCTACTATGGAAGTCAATGGTATCTAAAACTGTCTGCTTACTGACATTCTTCTAAATATCTTTACCCTTTAACCTTAACTCATGAAGCTGGCTTATATTACTCAGTAAATACACTGTAGGAGCACATACTGTAAAATAAAGTGCAACCAAAGATGGTGAATGGGTTAAAATAGTTGAATAATTTCATGCCAATTCCCCCCAAAAAAAAATACTTTCAAATCTAAATAATATATCTATTATGTTTCACATTATGAGAATGAGATTTAGGTAATGAGATCTTTACAAAAACAAAAACAGATCAATAATGATAAAAATCATTTAGACATCCTGTTGGTTTATCAGAGGGAAACTGACACTTATCTTGATGGAATCAGAAAGAAACCAGTAAACTCTCATTTACCTGGTAATGTTGACAACTGAAATTCACAGAATGCAGAGTCACAAAATCAGATTACAGCCACAGGCCACATTTCACGGGCCATTCCCACCAAATCTTTGAGAAAAATACAATGACATCTCAAAACCAACAGCTCTGATAAAGCAACAGGAAATGTTCTTCACTTCATGAACCCTGAAACCCTGAAACACTGGTTGCAGGAACACACCAGTCCAACCCAAACCGCCCCTAGGGAGCATGTTACAATTTCCCTCCCTGGCTTCCACGGCTCAAAAATATCAGTTTACACCATTTCTCAAAGTGGAAAGCAAGTGGCTTTTCAGAGTGACTTACAGAGACATTGAAGACAATTGAAGCGGAAGATTGAGACAGGCTGAAGTTATGCTTTGTGTCGAAAGAACTTGACTCTGGCCTTTACAGCAGGCAGTTAAGATGTATAATGCTGTAAAAATAACCTGAAATGTAATGGTAAAATAATATGCTTACTTACTTGGTTAACTGTAAGTTGACTAATATCAGACTAATGACTAATAATAAGTATACTGTATATGGTGAAAAACAAAATGTAGCCAGTCAAATGACTGAATTTCAGAAACAATTTATGACAATTCTTATAATACTGTTAAAATATATATTTTTTTCCTAGAAAAAGTTAAGTAACAATGATAAGGTTACAAATCAATTATGTTTGTCATTTCTTTTCTCTATTTCAAGTATAACAATGTATACTGTTATGAATGGCAAAATATTAATTTAATTTTGTTTTGGAAGTCTCCTATAGGTTTACATCCAACCAATGTCAAACATGCTTCATTTTGCATATTTCTTATGTATTGCAGCATGTCGGTTCGATTTAAAATCCGTTTCGAGCTACAGTACACGTTCATATGTGGTTTGAAGTCCTATTCAAATCGCATTTCTGGAAATCCATTTCAGTCTGACTGCTCTGATCGGATTTTGCACGGATAATGTGACTTTCTCACGCCACGTAAGTTAAGTAACAATGATAAGGTTACAAATCAATTATGTTTGTCATTTCTTTTCTCTATTTCAAGTATAACAATGTATACTGTTATGAATGGCAAAATATTAATTTAATTTTGTTTTGGAAGTCTCCTATAGGTTTACATCCAACCAATGTCAAACATGCTTCATTTTGCATATTTCTTATGTTTGCAGCATGTCGGTTCGATTTAAAATCCGTTTCGAGCTACAGTACACGTTCATATGTGGTTTGAAGTCCTATTCAAATCGCATTTCTGGAAATCCATTTCAGTCTGACTGCTCTGATCGGATTTTGCACGGATAATGTGACTTTCTCACGCCACGTAAAGCATAAGCGTCAGGCATTGTTATAGGAAACATGCTGAAAGTCGCTGCAGAAACAAGGTTGTGTTGTTGCAAAGTGCCGGACGAGCAGAAAATTATTTTGAAACCGGCGGAGATGACAGCACGGAATAAAGCTGTGCATACAATCTCCTGGGGTTCTGCCTCTGTCTCTGAAGATGCAGGAGTCCCTCCATGTTGTGGTCGATGTTGTTGATTTTGGCGTAAACCTTGCATCGTCGTTCCCATAGAAACCAATGCAGACCTTCAGGAAAACGGAAGAGCTGCATGGGACACACAAATTGGATCTGAACAGTTGCGAAACACAATGTGGAAGTCAATAGTTTTAGATCAGATTCCAATCGGATACACTAATAATCAGTGTGAACGTGGCTTAACAATGGAATGACTGACGACTCGTTTCAGGCGGTTCAGAATTGGCTCTTTCTTTTGGGAAACAATAACTCCATTTATCTGCACTTTGATCTTTGAAACTTCCCAGGCCTTTTACAATCACAAACAGCACAAAAGTAATATTCAAAAAAGCATGATAGGACCACTTTAAGTCACCAAAATGACATACCATAAAGCTATTTAAAAGACAATTGTCATGAAATTAAAAACAAAATAAATGGCACAAACTGTTACAAACAAAATAGTTTTCATCCTTGGATTCATACAATATTTTTTATGAAGTGCTCAGTGTTGGCAAGGCTGTGATAACATATCCTGGCTGATTTATCACCAAACCACTTCCTGTAGTCATCTGGGAGATACTAGCTGTGTCCCAATGTGAAGACTGCATCCTTCGAAGGACTGAAGACTTCAAGGATGCAGCCTATGCGTCCTCCGAAGGACGCACCATGTACCTTCATAATAAAAGAAAAATTCTCCTGGGACTATTCTTTTTTCTCCTGAGACAATTGTTTATTTTGGGAGTGTCCCATGACAAAAATGTTTTGGATAGAAATTACTTACAAAGAAAATGTATTATTCTTGTTTACGTGGTATCTGATGTTTTGCTAAAACGTCTCTCATTTGATGCGGTAGACTTGAGTGGCCATTGCAGGCCATGAGATCAGTTTCTCACGGGACGTGGAAGACAGTGAGTGAGTGAGTGAGTGAGTGAAATGAGTGAACATTTTGTTGGGCAATAAATCCCCCATAAAAAAGCCACCAAGACAATATCAATGTTTTACAGCTGTGTAGCGTATTTGTAGATGAGCATAGTCAGTTCAATATTCGTTTTAATTTATTTCACCTTTTAATACTGTGCAGTATTTTTATTTTTTTTGCTGTGCCTATTAATAATTTTGATTCTAGAATGCTTGCTTAAAAAGTTTAGCTAATATATTACATGTTATATATCTATTCCTGTTGAGTAAAGTTAAAAAAGGGGGGTGACTTGTAGGGGCTATTCTTGGGCATTAAATCATTCAATTTCAACTTGGATTTTTTTAAACTGCATATAATTCATCATTTTCTAAATACCCCCCATCATTGAGCACTCATCAAACCTCCAACAAATCATATTTTCCTACCTCAGGCATTTTCAGATTTAAACACCTTTTATTCTCAATAATTTGATTACTATAAATAATTATTATACAATAAATGATTATTATAAATAAATGTAACCTGACTTCACTCAACCCCGTAACGGACAAAATTGAATTGGTTGAATAAAAAGGGTTTTACTATAAAACTTGCCATAAAACAAGCATCTACAGCTCATGTGTCTCTGATAACAATTTAAAAACTACAAATGTAGCATTTATGATAATATTCACATTTTGAAGTTAAAAATAGACAAATTGTGTGTTTGTGGACTCTTTAAAGGTGCATTGCGCAAGTCTCTGAGTTTTTGCAGAACTATGCCCCCTCTGGCGGCAAGCGAAACTGCAGCCAGAAGTGTGCACGCTCACGGACAAAAGTTTTCTTTTTTTTATCTTACGTGGAGTTTGCGTTGGTGTTGGAAATGAACTACAAGCCGGTCTCTTACAATCCATCTTCTACCGAGAATGGCGGCGAATACACAAACCTGCCAGACATAGCCAGGTGAGCGTGCCGTGAACGCGCATGACGTCACGCCCAGTCTAAAATTCCGACCCGAATCCCTCTTATTTATTTTACTGTACAGGATTATAGAGACAATCGCAGTGATCAGAGAAGGGCTCATTCAGCCCATCAGGCAATTGTTTAAGCATGTATGGGTTAGAAAACGGGTATTTTTAACATGAAAAGTTGCGCAATGCACCTTTAAGGTAGACGCTGACGTCATCCGGGATCTCCGCTCGGCAACGGACCTCGCGCTAGTGGCCACCAAACGCGCCTCTGTAGACGCTGACGTCATCCGGGATCTCCGCTCGGCAACGGACCTCGCGCTAGTGGCCACCAAACGCGCCTCTGTAGACGCTGACGTCATCCGGGATCTCCGCTCGGCAACGGACCTCGCGCTAGTGGCCACCAAACGCGCCTCTGTAGACGCTGACGTCATCCGGGATCTCCGCTCGGCAACGGACCTCGCGCTAGTGGCCACCAAACGCGCCTCTGTAGACGCTGACGTCATCCGGGATCTCCGCTCGGCAACGGACCTCGCGCTAGTGGCCACCAAACGCGCCTCTGTAGACGCTGACGTCATCCGGGATCTCCGCTCGGCAACGGACCTCGCGCTAGTGGCCACCAAACGCGCCTCTGTAGACGCTGACGTCATCCGGGATCTCCGCTCGGCAACGGACCTTGCGCTGATGGCCACCAAGCGCTCCGAGCAGGCCATTGGCCGCTCGATGGGGTTCCTGGTCGTCCTCAACAGGCACCTATGGCTCACATTAGCTGACTTGAAGGACGCGGACTGGAAGACGCTCCTGAACGCTCCGATTACTCCCTCCGGCCTCTTCGGTGACACCGTGGAGTTGGTCACGGAGCGTTATTCGGAGACGCAGAAGCGCGCCAAAGCGATGAGTCACGTGATGCCGCGGCGCGCCGCCGTCACAGTCTCGATCCCGTTCTACTTCGGCTTCTCGCCAGCCTCGGGGTCCTGCTAGACAGCCTGCTGCAGCGCCCCGCACCGAGCCGGACACTCGTGTCGGCCGGAACAGGCAGTGGCCGGGACCGGGGAAGAATAGGCAGGGACAGAGAAGGAGCCCGTGTATCCAAGCCGTCTCCTGACAGAGCGGACAAGAGGAAGAGAGAGCGCGCAGGAGGCCCCGCCCCAAGCGCCTTGTTCTGTTGCATCCCTCATGTTACTTCGAGCGACGATTGCAATATGTTTGTGAATGTGGTTCCTGTTCTTGTGAGAAATGCAATAAAAACATGTATCCCTTCACAAAAAGAGCTTTTTCTTCCTCTTACACCTCACTCTGTGTCAACCGCCCTGCCCCAGAGCAACGCGGAGCCACAGCCCATAACTATAATGGCATCTCGTGGGCGAATGCCAACACCACACACAGCCCTGCGAGGCGCCCTACGACCTTTACCCCCCGCCGAAGAATGAGGAACCCCTTCGCCTGTGGTTAAAAGCTTTAAATTTGAAGAAACCACCAAAGCGACCGTATGTTTGTTCTTTTCATTTCGTGAACACAAGACCTACAGAAGACCACCCGATACCAGAAAAGTGGCTGGGCTACGAAGTCTGAATAAAAACTCCAAGGAGAAACAAAATCATTATAGTAACCCCTGTATAAAATCTAGTGATCATGGCATTTATTTTGTATGATTTACAATGATTTATCTTTTATATTATTATCTACTTATTGCTATCCTGTGCTTTGGTTGCATTCTGAAGGCATTATTAATACATTTGACATTAATACATAGATATATTAGTCCAGCGTGTTGGTTCGACCGTGTTTAGGGCGGTGCTGAAGCGAAGTTATTTCTTCGCCTGCGAAGTTTTGGCACTCTGCCAGCTAGATGCATGAGTGTTTCAACCAGGTCCGGTACCCGAACTGGGTGAGGCGGGGCTTTAGTTCTTTGTTGTATTCATCTGCTACGGCATGTGTAACATTTTTCTGTCAACTCTGCATAATCCTTCGCGATCGATATCGTTAGTTAGCCCAGGGAAGCGAGGACACGGAAGTGCGGCACAAAAAATGGAAATTGGACCCATATTTACTTCCGCATTCGAAAATAAGGCGAATAGTGTCCATCCAAAGCATCACTTAACTATTTAAATGTTGTTGTTTCTTAAATTAAAAGTTCAAGTTCTGGTCTATTATTCTGTCTTACTGTTAGATTCAATGACATGACAAATTTAAACTATTCCTGTTTTTCATTGCACGTTTTTCAATGTAAAAAAATCTTTCCGCTTTTATATATATTTATAGATTTTTTTTAAAGGTTTAAAGGGGGGCGCAAACAAAAACGTTTGAGAACCACTTCCTTAGCGAGTGTAAGGTTGTGCAGTCAAGCGGCTCACATGTTTTCAAAGCCTGAGAACTGCTGTTGTGTTTGGCTGTGTTTCACATCAGTGCTATTCACAACTTTCCCGAACTCTGACCTTTCCCATGATGGCAACGTAGAACAAGCCGGTAACGAACTTCCGGTTTACGTTAGCCTGAAGATACTGCTATCCGGCTAACGCCAGCTGGAGACAGCTGGCCAATTGACGCGAATATGCAAATACTGGCAGGACCGCAGTCAGTATAAATTGCATGGGCGCGCCAATTACGTCAGAATCTCTTTCTTCACGCTTAAATCATCTTGCTACAACTCAATCAGTAAACGGAATTCTAGTCATCGTAGAAGGTGCAATCAGAAGATTCTTACCTTTCTTCTCAGCATACGATGGCTCCTACTTGCTGGATCTGTTCTGGCCCTATTGAACCGCCCGACACCCATCAGTTTTGTGTTGCCTGCTTGGGCCTCGCCCACGCAGAGGCGGCATTGATGGAGGATTCCACGTGCGGCCACTGCACTGATCTGCCAGTGCGCGCCCTCCGAGCCAGGAGAGAAATGACTCGAGCAACAGCGGGGATTCGGCCCACTGCCACCAGCGAGCCGCTGGTGGGCCCTTCCACTCCCAAGGACAAGGAGTTTGACGCGGTCAGCTTCACGGACGCGAGCTTCCGCCCCCCCACGACATCGCGGACTTCGTCTCCTTCGGAGCTGGTGGGGAATATGACTCTCAGCGTCTGAGAAGGACTGGGCGTCTGAATCGGCCCGTCCCAACCAAGAGAGCCCTGCAGACCTCCAGGAGGAGCTCATCGGGTCCTCAGCAAAGCTGTCACCAAGCTGGAACTCACGTGGAGCACTCAGACGAGCCAGCAAAGAGTAAGCTGGACTCGTGGTTCCTCCAGTTGAGACGCCGTAAGGCTGCATCGAGGAGGGGAACCCCGTTTTTCCCGGACATCCACGAGCGCGTGGTGAAGTCGTGGGCTACTCTCCAGTCGGCGCGCACCCACTCTGCTACGCAGGCCATGTTTGTCCACGTGGACGAGGCGGAAGCCCACGGATACGTGCGCATGCCCCCCATCGAGGAAACCGTCGCCACGCACCTGTGCCCGTCGTCGTCTGCGCTGGGTTCAGACCGCAGCTTGCTGTCCAAGCCATGCAGATTTACGGCCCACCAGACGGATGAGGCCTATGGAGCGGCAGGGGAGGCAGCCTCAGCTCTCCATGCCATGGCTATACTCCAGGTATTCCAAGCTGCTCCAGTCCTTGGATGGTGTCGCCTCTGTGGACGCTGACGTCATCCGGGATCTCCGCTCGGCAACGGACCTTGCGCTGATGGCCACCAAGCGCTCGGAGCAGGCCATTGGCCGCTCGATGGGGTTCCTGGTCGTCCTCAACAGGCACCTATGGCTCACATTAGCTGACCTGAAGAACGCGGACTGGAAGACGCTCCTGAACGCTCCGATTACTCCCTCCAGCCTCTTCGGTGACACCGTGGAGTCGGTCACGGAGCGTTATTCGGAGACGCAGAAGCGCGCCTAAAGCGATGAGTCACGTGATGCCGCGGCGCGCTGCCGTCACAGTCTCGATCCCGTTCTACTTCGGCTTCTCGCCAGCCTCGGGGTCCTGCTAGACAGCCGAGCCGGACGCTCGTGTCGGCCGGAACAGGCAGTGGCCGGGACCGGGGAAGAAGAGGCAGGGACAGAGAAGGAGCCCGTGCCGCGAGAAGATCAGTGCGTCTTCCTCGGCATCCAAGCCGTCTTCCTGACAGAGCGGACAAGAGGAAGAGAGAGCGTGCTGGAGGCCCCGCCTCCAAGCGCCTTGTTCTGTTGCATCCTCATGTTACTTCGAGCGACGATTGCAATGTGTTTGTGAATGTGGTCTTGTTCTTGTGAGAAATACAATAAAAACATGTATCCCTTCACAAAAAGAGCTTTTTCTTCCTCTTACACCTCACTTTTTGTGTCAAACGCCCTGCCCCAGAGCAACGCGGAGCCACAGCCCATAACTATAATGGCATCTCGTGGGCACGAGAATGCCAACACCACACACAGCCCTCCGCGAGCCGCGGGGCTCCAGCCTAAACACGGCGTCGTTAGAAACAGCGACGGCCACAGAGCTAACGTGCACGCTGTGTCACTTTCTGGTGGAAGGCTATCCCGGGGATTTCGCCGTGGGTACTGGGCGTAATTCAGCATGGTTATTCTCTTCAGTTCAGACGCAGACCGCCCCGCTTCCGGTCGTGGTCCCGTCATTAACTTTGCCCCAAAACGCTCCCGTTCTGAGACAGGAAGTTCGCAGTTTGCTCGAGAAAGGAGCGATAGAGCTTGTCCCTCCGAGCGAGCTGGAGAGCGGATTCTACAGCCGTTACTTTGTTGTGCCAAAGAAGGATGGGGGACTCCGTCCGATTCTGAACCTGAGACCCATCAACCGAGTGCTTCACAAGCACGCGTCCAGAATGACAACGCTGAAGCAGATCCTGGCACAGGTTCATCCCGGGGACTGGTTCGCTTCGGTGGATCTAAAGGACGCGTACTTTCATATCCAAATAGCGACTCGCCACAGGCGCTTCCTGAGGCTTGCTTTCGAAGGCACGGCTTATCAGTACTCAGTGCTCCCTTTCGGATTGGCTCTGGCTCCCCGCACCTTTTCGAAGTGTGTAGACGCAGCGCTTTCTCCCGTCAGATCGAGCGGAATGCGTATCCTGAATTATCTGGACGACTGGCTGATTCTAGCCCACTCAAGAGAGGTGCTAACCGGTCATCTGGAAACGCTGCTTCGCCACCTGGTTACGCTGGGACTGGGTGTAAACATGCAGAAAAGCGTGTTCACACCTAGTCAGACCATAACATATCTGGTGTATGTTTGAACTCGGCGACGATGCGAGCCCGTCTCTCCCGAGACGCATGGAGTCAATATCATCGTCCCTGCGCCGGGAATTTCAGAGGCTACTGGGACTGATGGCAGCAGCCTCTTCAGTATGCCATCTGGGTCTGCTGCATATGCGGCCGCTGCAGTTTTGGCTGAAAACTCGAGTCTCTCCGAGGGCGTGGTCGTCCCGCCACAAGCGCATTACGGTTACTCACAGTTGCGTCCGCACTCTGAGACTTTGGAGCAACCCGGAGATGTTCAGCTCAGGAGTCCCTCTGGGTATCGTGACACAACGCACTGTGGTCTCGACGGACGCGTCAACCTCAGGCTGGGGAGCAGTGTGCTTGGGCATGCCTGCCTCAGGTCTGTGGTCAGAGTTGCAGAAAAAGTGGCACATAAACCGTCTGGAGTTGAAGGCGGTATCTTTGGCCCTCGAAGCTTTTCGGTCGCAGTTGGAGCAGCAACATGTACTGATTCGAACCGACAACACGTCTGTGGTTTCGTACATAAATCGCCAGGGCGGCGTGCACTCCAGAGCTCTGTTCAAACAGGCAGCGAGCCTCCTGCTCGCAGACCGACACTTTCTCTCCATAAGAGCGGCGCACATCCCCGGTCTCCTGAACCGTGGAGCGGACATGCTGTCGAGGAATGGGATTCCTCAAGGAGAGTGGAGACTTCACCCTGGATCGGTTCAAATGATTTGGGATCGGTTCGGGAGGGCAGAAGTCGATCTGTTCGCCACGAGCGGGAACACGCACTGTCAGACGTTTTTCTCGCTATCTCACTCCCCTCTAGCAGGGGATGCCCTGACATTGCGCTGGCCGGAAACCAGGCTTTACGCGTTCCCTCCGGTGAAGATTCTGCCTACGGTATTATGCAAAATCAGGGAGGAGAAAGCGTCTGTGATTCTCGTGGCCCCGAACTGGTCGAATCAGCCCTGGGTCGCGGACATGAGGGAGTTATTGGTGGCCCCCCCATGGGAAATCCCCCTCAGGAGGGACTTGCTATCCAAGCGAACGGCACGATATGGTACCCCAGCCCTGAGCTGTGGAACTTCATGTGTGGCCGCTGGGGGAGCTAGGAGATGATGCCCTTCACGGCCGCCTTCAGTGCCTGCCGTGGGACTTAGCCCTGGTTTTGAGGGCCGTCTCTTCCACCGTTTGAGCCGCTAGCCTCGTTCCCATTTAAGGACCTTTCCCTGAAGACGGCTTTACTTCTCGCTCTCTCTTCTGCGAAGCGCGTGGGTGACCTGCAGGCGTTCTCGGTGAGTAACGACTGCATCTGTTTCGGACCGGGCGACTGCAGCGTCACTCTTCGGCCGAGACTAGGCTACGTCCCGAAGTCCCTCAATACACCGTTCAGAGCTCAGGTTGTTTCCCTGCCTGCCTTATCTGCTGAACCGTCAGCCTCGCATGACGCTGACGCTCAGAGCAATGTTTGCCCTCGTCAGGGCTTTGCGGATGTCTATGAATCGCTCGGCCGCCTTTCATCAGTCGGACCAACTGTTCGTGTGCTTTGGTGGATGTAACAAGGGACGTGTAGTTTCAAAACAGAGGCTTGCTCACTGGATTGTGGACGCTATTACTTTGGCTTATAGTTGCCAGGGGAAAGATTGTCCCCTTAACATCAAAGCTCATTCGCGGGAGATCAACAGAAAAAAAAGGAAAAAAAACAGCCACTACGTTACTACGGCGTTCAAGTGCGTGAAAGCGGTTAGCGCTCTGTCTTTATAAAGCGGCAACGAACGGCAATTACACTGAATTGTTCTTCTTCAGACCATTGGAACAAGCCCAACATAGAAGTTGCTCGCCATAGAAAAACACCTCTTCAGCGGACCGAATCACAAGCTGCTATTGTGAACGCGCCACTCCGCTGCTATGAGCGTTCCGGTGAGAAGTCCAACAAGAAGCTGAGCTCGTGAGGCACTCTCTGCTATATATTGGCGCTTTTATATTCACCTTATTTTTAATGGAAATACGGACACAGCCAGTTGACGGTATTTTGTGCGAGACTTCCGGTCACTGGCTAACTACTCACTTTTCACCGTAGCGGTTAATCAAACAAGTCTTCGTATAACTAACTCGTCATCGTTATGGCTTCGAGGAAGACCGGGATTGTTTGTGCAGTTAGAGGTTGTCATAATAACTGGTACAAAAGAAAGATTTACCTGGAGCAGGAGTGTTTTAATCATTGAACGCGTACGAGAGGTGAATGTGGATGCGAGGCGCCCTACGACCTTTACCCCCTGCCGAAGAATGAGGAACCCCTTCGCCTGTGGTTAAAAGCTTTACATTTGAAGAAACCACCAAAGCGACCGTATGTTTGTTCTTTTCATTTCGTGAAGTCAAGACCTACAGAAGACCACCCGATACCAGAAAAGTGGCTGGGCTATGAAGTCCCAATAAAAACTCCAAGGAGAAACAAAATCATTATAGTAACCCCTGTATAAAATCTAGTGATCATGGCATTTATTTTGTATGATTTACAATTATTTATAGCCATCTATTTATTGCTATCCTGTGCTTTGGTTGCATTCTGATGGCATTATTAATACATAGATATATTAGTCCAGCGTGTTGGTTCGACCGTGTATAGGGCGGGGCTGAAGGCGCCAGCGAAGTTTTGGCACTCTGCCAGCTAGATGCATGAGTGTTTCAACCAGGTCCGGTAGCCGAACTGGGTGAGGCGGGGCTTTAGTTCTTTGTTGTATTCATCTGCTACGGCATGTGTAACATTTTTCTGTCAACTCTGCATAATCCTTCACGATCGATATCATTAGTTAGCCCAGGGAAGCGAGGAAACGGAAGTGCGGCACAAAAACCGGAAATTGGACCCATATTTACTTCCGCTTTCGAAAATAAGGCGAATAGTGTCCATCCAAAGCATCACTTAAATATTTAAATGTTGTTGTTTATTTAAATTAAAAGTTCAAGTTCTGGTCTATTATTCTGTCTTACTGTTATGATTCAATGGCATGAAAAATTTAAACTATTCCTGTTTGTCATTGCACGTTTTTCAATGTAAAAAATCTTTCCGCTTTTATATATATTTATGATTTTTTTTAAAGGTTTAAAGGGGGGCGCAAACAAAAACGTTGAGAACCACTGCCTTAGCGAGTGTAAGGTCGTGCAGTCAAGCGGCTCACATGTTTTCAAAGCCTGAGAACTGCTGTTGTGTTTGGCTGTTTCACATCAGTGCTATTCACAACTTTCCCGAACTCTGACCTTTCCCATGATGGCAACGTAGAACAAGCCGGTAACGAACTTCCGGTTTACGTTAGCCTGAAGATACTGCTATCAGAGAGCCTCAACAAGCCCAAACAACTTGCTTGGGTAGAGCTTAGATCGGGCCCAGAAAAATCAAGCCCGACCCTACCTGAGCCCGTTGTGACCATTTTTAATACGTGGGCCGTTATAACCAGGGGCGGCGCCAGATAATTTTTTAACATGTGCTGAGGGGGTGCTAGATATATAATATATAAATACTTTTAATAAATTTGCAAAAATTGCCCACTTAATATTTAATATTCAATTATTTTAATGATCACAATTAAAGTATTAATTTTATTAAATTGAACAAGCACAACATTCAGCATTCAATCAAATATTATTAAATATTTATTATTATTAATAATGTTATTTCAACACAATATCTCGTTATTTCGACATAATATGTGTGCCGAGTGTGCGTGCAACAAGCAAGATGTGCATTTGTAAATACGGTGACATGCGTACATTGATTTAAACTAGTCTTTTCTGTCAGTGTCTGCTGCAAAGATGAAGTTGACGATCGCCATCTCCGTAGTGAACGCGCCTATAGCCTAGAGAGAAATGCACATCTTGGATTACATAATCAGAGAGTAGCCTATTTCTTTTCATTTTGAATTGTTTCGTTTAAAGACATTTAAAGCTTTCTTTAGATAGGCTATATTTCTCATGTCTGAGTTTGCACTCCTGTTCACGTGCAATGCAAGTGACCGCCATGTCATGATTTATATTGTCTGCTATATTTGCTTCTTATTTATTAAATCCATTAAATTTATTAAAATTAAGATACAATTTATACAAAACGAAATCACTTTAAAGAAAGGTTTCCTACAAAACAAATCTTAATGAAAAAATTAAGTTTAATCATATCTGACCTATTAACAAAATCATGTCTGACCCACTCTGTGTCTCCCGATGCATCCTATCATAGTTCACTTTTCAAAATCAACATAGATGGAAAAAATTACATTATAATATTTGAACAAATATGAAACTAAATGCTCTTATTTAATGG
>FLSR01001064.1:865530-888277 GCA_900092035.1 Leuciscus waleckii
AGCTGTAAAAGCAACAATGGATAATTCACCTCAGATCTTCAAATTAAACAAATGGAAACAAGAACGTTCAAACTGTGAACAAACAAGTGTATTATTTGACAAAGATTGTTTTAGTAACTCAGTAGGCTGAGTTGCATATGGACATGGGATGCTGCTAAGGAGAAGGATACACATAAGGCTGTCAATGGCTGTCTCTGGTATTGTATAATGCTGACGTGACTGGAGGGAATGTCCTTGTGGAACAGAGGACAACTGAAATGAAGCTTTAGCGTAAATTCTGCCGGGAAGACTAATTGTTACGTCACTTATTACCTTCTCATCTATCCAATCGTGTTCTAATACTTGTAGTATAGAAGTTCGGTACTTACACATGTCTGAGTTCACAGATGCTGACGCCTACATTCACCTCCATCCTCCCCACCACCACCAGGATGGTCCCTTCCCATACCTCCCGGGGGTCGGCTGCGCCCCTGCCTTCGTCTTCAGGCAGGAAATGCAGATTCCGTACCCTCGGATTGCGAGCTACGGATGGGGCCTACGCCAAACAACTTTCTATTATAATACTTGCTTGCTGGACTGTGTGATGGATTTTAATTAATCAACTTTAGTTAATCAACTAACATTTGTTTTTCTTGCAGGAACGACATTCATATCCTTTTAAATGTTTCCAAACTCTTTGGGGAAAACTTGTGACTTTGAGTATGTGTGTGTGTGTTTTAACAGAAAGGGGAAGTGAAACTATACAGATTACTAGTTCTCAAACCTTGTGAGAAGTAATCACAAAATCAGAGTTTGCTTGTGCCAGTGAGAGGGAAAAGATTGGGGCTCTTGAACCAAATGAACCAATCATATTGAAGGTGACAGGTTAGTCTTATTTGTTTTCTCGATTCTATAAAAACTGTTGTATCCGTGTTTTACGGTGGGATTCTCAATGGAATTTGTCTGAGATCCTCCGGTCTTGCTTCTTGAGAGAGATTCCCTGAGAACTGCTCGGGAAGATCTCCTGGCCGTGATTAAAGCATTTGAAGGACATTTGCTGAGGTCTGTTTGTCGATTATTCCTGAGCAGGAAGCTAGTTTAGGAAGGAAGCTAGTTTAGGGAAGGAAGTTAGTTAGAGTAAGAAACTCGGCCAGTTGTCGACTGAAGACGCAAGAGTTAGAGTATAAAGGTATTGGGTGTCGATTAGTAGACGCCCCAGATAAAGGTATTGGTGTCGATATGGAGACGCCTCAGGTAATAAGATCAATTGGGTGTCGATTTTGGAGACGCCCCAGATAGTTAGGTTAGGGAAAAATCTACCACAATTTTGCAGCCAGGGGTCTCATTTATAAAACTCTGCGTAGGAACCTTACTAAAACTGTACGTGCGCCCGAAAGCCAAAAATGGCGTACGCAAAAAAATATTTTGACTTATAAAACCGTTCGTATGCAGAATTCACTTTATAAATCCCAGTCAGCGGAATATTGTGCGCACATGCGTCTCCACCCCGAAATAACCTTATATGGAGCTTACAACGCCTAGTTTTACTATGTAGATCCTCATCTGCATATCATTTGCATATGATTATTCATCTACGTAACGATACAAGACAAATTATATTAATAAAAATCAAGTAGTTGCCTATCCTTGCCTTGTTTTTGAATACATAAATCAAATAGTGTAAAATACATTTCAGAGAAAGTTTTTCTCAATCTTTTCCACTGGCCGAATAGTATTTAATTGATTTATATTTTTAATGGAAACAGATAGGCCTTGGGCATTATTTGCACTAAACTATTTTCTCAGACAATCTGGTATTATTTATCATGATAAGCAATTATCTCTGTAGTTAAAACATTAAAACACAGCACGCCACAGGAAAAGTGTTCAAAAACATTGAATCCACAACAAATATTTCCATTGATTGAATATAAAAAAAATGTTGTAACTTCTCAGTAATGATTTCATGTTTAAGTGTTTAACACCATTAATTTGAATGGCATTTTTAATCTAAATGTTTATATCAGAAGTAAAACATAGTTTAAATCATTATTTTATTTAAACTGTTATTTGCGTCAAATTCACTAAGCGGCCCAACGCGCTCGCTGGCGCGGACATTTAAGAAGGGATGGATATTTGCTTCAAGTGACAGGCTTGGTGAGTGAAATTATACTTGTATTATCTTTCTGTATATGTTTAATTTTCTTTTGATTTTCTGTCTAAAAGTGACCAAAAAGACATTTAACTCCAGGGGTCTCATTTATAAAACTGTGCGTAGGAACCTTACTAAAAGTGTACGTGCGCCCGAAAGGCAAAAATGGCGTACCAAAAAAAACCCCAAAAGACACTTAACTCAGCTCACCATCGGTGTCGCCAAACTGCTCCATCTCCAAAACGTTCGTACGCATGGGTCAGAGTTTGCGTGCAGGTGCGCACATTTTCCCGTCAAGTTTGTTTTTATAAATCACAACTTATGCGTCGGAAGTGGCGTACGCACATTTTCAGCCCCGTTTTGTGCGTACGCCACCTCTGTCTGGGGAATGAGGAACCATCTTTACTCTGCCAGACTGCAGAACCCTGTTCGACAGAGGGACCATTCCAGACGGGCTAAAAGGACTTAAAGTATTAAGGTAGGTAGGATGACTGACCTCAGCACTTTTCCTTTAAAAAGCTTCTAAATTAATTAAAAGGTTTAATCAAAAATTGGCTATTCTGTTAGGTAAAATTTTGAAGAAAACTGGTAATCAGATTTAAAAGATTTAAGGACTAAGGATTTTTTTAACCTTTGCTAATAGGGGCAATGATTATGGTTAAATTCAACCAAATTAGTATATGTTTAGTATTTTATTTGTTGTGTTTGAGAGTGCACCCAGAAAGCTGTCAATAAAACTTTATTCTGCAAATAGCAACTATCATGCTGGAAACCAGATTTGGGAGATGCTATAGTAATGAAACTTGCTTTTTGTTTGAATGAGACTTTAATTCTGATTGAATATAAAGAAAGACAAAGAGAGAAATGAGAAATGTTGAAACAAGATCAATAGATAATTTAAAATGAAGAAATTGTTGAAAATTATAAATCATAATAATAGGAACATGCATTCTGTGATAATTAGGACATTTTGAGTCATGAAGAACTTTTATGAGTTAGACTTTGATTTATTATGTATATGAGATATATAAAACCGAGCAATAGGTGCTCTTAAAGTGATGAAAAAATACACGTGTCTAAATATTATACTTTCTATCTGAAGGTGTCTAGAATTTGTATCCCGTTATCCCTGGGAGACGGTGTGAGAAAAACTGATCCATTGCAGAGATTCTAAAAGTCAGTGGTTTATGTTTAACTAAGATCATTTTTTGTGCATAGTGAGAGAATGAGTTTGGGTGACCAACTTTAAATAGACAGATATAACAGACATATTACAGCCATTTTATTTTGGTTTCTAGTAAAAAAAGAAAAGACAAATAATTATTTTTGTTTACATTGTACACTGTATTAATTAGAGGAGTTTTCCTGCTTTTTTCTGCGTCTTTGCAACGAAGAAGTGCTTGCTTTTTTCCGCAATTAAGTACTAAGCTTTTTAATAAATTGAAGAATTGCTGTGTTGATAAGTGGAATGCCTGCAGAAAAACAAAAGAGGAAGTTGGCACTTTCACCCTCCTGAAAGAGGAAGTTGGCACTTCTGAGAGGGGTCAGCATGGGGAGTCTGAGACAGTGCGAAGGTGACAATTCACTTGAGACTTTCGCTAAAGACAATTTTGCCATGCATTATGAAATTTTGTGGCAGGATGGATCAAAAGCCAGAGCGAGGAGAGTGCCATCACAGCCTGACGATCAAATGTATCAGCCTGAAGTTCAACTGAATGACAATCCACACAGAAAGACAATCATCCTTGTGGGCTAGACTAGGTTCTGCATTTTCAATGATCACTACAGAGACCGTTTCAAATTTAGTTATTATTTAACTTGATTGTTTTTGATTATCCACTGGTTTCAGCAATTCTTCATTATTCTTCAACTAACACTTTGAATCTGCTTTCAATAGGTACCAGTAACAGCCCTACTCAGTTAAAACTGGGGCTGGATTCTCTAGAAAAGACATTACATAAACTAACTAGTGGTAAAAGCATGTATTTGTTGAGAATAGAAAATAATTATGGCTAGCAACAATATTGGTCATCCATTTCATTTAAAGGTAGTTTTCTGGATTCAATAGAAACAACGTTTTCTAATTCTAATCTTTTGAAATCACATGCTGTCATCACCGGGGGTACGAGATGGAAATGTTATTTTCTTTTTGTCCATGGATCAAAGATTGTGTGAAGATTTCTAAATCTTCTTTTAAATAGCTTATGAGCAACAACAACAAGTTGAAACATTGAAATTGTGCAATTAGTGACAAATTGCATTTGAGAAATTAGAACTGACTCTCTCAACTACAATTGTAGGTCTATACGATTAGTTATTTTAAAGTGTTTCAATCTATTTGATTTTGAAAAGTTAGGTTTACGTTCACTGTGTTAAACTCAAACACATGACGACTGCATCGGACAGTTTAAAAAATGTATATCCTAACGTTTAAACACTGTCGCAAGGGGAATGGCACAGTGTGTCTACGTTCAGTAGCTTCTGTCGTCGTAAAAGTTGTTACTGTTCAGATTTGGTGGTATTCCACTCCTAATAATCCAGAGAGGGGAGTGTGAAAGTGAGTGTGTGAAATATGGTGTTCCAAGACAAATAAATTGTCAATCAAAACAGCTGTATCTAAATTTATTAAGTGGGCCCACAGAGGATAAAATATGCCCAATAAAATAACGACCATGGATGATTTTGGCTAACTATCCTGAGCTGGGTTATTGTTGTGGCAGACAGAAACAGTGCCACAGCTGCACAGCGTGTAACTTTGGGAAGGCAGAGAGCAAGCAAGCTTGCCCTGTCCACCCCCCATATTTAACTTTTTCCTTTTACAGGATGTCATGATGGATCTCATCGAACAGAACTGATTCTGTTCCAAATGTATAAAATATTGTCTTGTTACTGTTCAACATGAAATTTTACAGGTCTCATCAAAAAAGGACGACCAGCCAGACAAGCAGATGAGTTTGCCCACAAAGCCCACATGTGTCACTAACAAAAATACTTAAGGTCTCCATTCACAGGTGAAAGCAGCCAGGAATGGTTCACTCCACAAACAAGGTCCGTGGAGTGCAGTTGTGATCTGAGGAAAAATCTTGCAACTATCAGCAAGGTTGTAGAGTGACACCTGCGTCCAAGCATCTCACCTTAAACCACACCAACCAGCCTCAGCAACGCCAACGCGAAGCATAAAGTGGGGGATCAAGGACGTGCTAGTAACGTACCTCCTTTGCCAATGAGGGAAAGCCCATTGTAACGCAATGAAGGAAGTTTAGTTTAGGGAAGGAAGTTAGTTAGAGTAAGAAACTCGGCCAGTTGTCGACTGAAGACGCAAGAGTTAGAGTATAAAGGTATTGGGTGTCGATTAGTGGACGCCCCAGATAAAGGTATTGGTGTCGATATGGAGACGCCTCAGGTAATAAGATCAGCTGTTAATAAATGCATATTGTTATGTTATTTTGCCTCCCGAGTCTTTCTGGTAGAACTGGGTTTGCAGGTGGAAGAGTTATTTTCTGTTCCCTGACCTTTTTTTGACTTTGTGAGAACTGGAGTGGAGACATGTATGGACCTGCCTAATGCAAACATGTAGCTGACTGTTTCTGGTTTTCACATCTGACGCTCTTGGACTTGGGCTCATCCTGAAGTAGCATGATATAGTGAGAACTCTGAGATTAGATCCAATGCTGTGGGGACACTCACTGCTACTGTTGGTTCTTTGTTATAGACTGCAAAACACTGCTGAGGAACAGATAATGGTTGATGGATTGTCTTTTTAACATTTTTCGAATGTATGATGTTTTCCCCACGTATGAAGTTTTGTACCATAAGCACCATAAGAATAGTCCATAACTGTGTGCTAAAATTCAACTCAAAAGAATAACTAAACTGAACAGAATATACAGAATCTTAGACTAAATAGTACTATTCTTTTAAAGCTGAATCCGCATTAGCAGTCTAGTTCAACAGAAAGCGTGTCAGCCCATTAAAGCACTTTTCTCAGTGATAATGTAATCTGATCATCCATGTAAAGAATTGCACCTGGTGACTATTGCTGTGGCAACTGTTTTGGTGACTAGTAAACTTAGTGTAAAAGCGCACAGCAAAGTGTTTAATGTCAAGCTTTCAGCATGGATTTTTCTTACTTTTCTTCTCTTTTCTTCAGTTTGAAATCCAGTCACAACATACAACGATGATTATATGAAGCTGTGAATATTACCAATCACAGTCCTAAGAGGTAAAAGTATCTAAAACTCTGATATTTCAAACATTCAAGCAGCTACAGTCACTTTTAATAATCTCTTATATTGTTTTTTTTTTTGTTTTGTTTATCTTTAAAAGAGTTTATAATTTAGTATTGTGTTAAATTAGCTTATTACATGGCTTGGTTGAATTCTAATGTAGAATGCGGTGTGTTATTTCTTGATAACAGACCGCTGCTAAGTATAACACACCGTTGCCACAGAGCGTTGCTATGGACGCAGGATTCTAACCAGAGAGACTGAACGGACTATTTTCTTTAGCGGAAGCAATACAATCGTTTTTTAAATCAATAAACTCCTTTTTAAATCAATATTTTGTGTACAAATATTGATTTATTTGGTAGGTAGCCATGTAATAAGTTGGATATGGTAGAGCGAGGCGGTTATTATAGCGAATACAACCCATTCAGGCTGATTGAAGACCCCTCCGCTTCGCGTCAGCTGATCAGCCTGTCGGGGTTGTATTCGGTATTAACAACCGCCTCGGCTCGTCCACATTATCCCTTACTTATTACTTTTTCGAAAATAAGCTTTATTGCTGGAAGGATGTCATTCAGTTTCACTGTTCATAAACGTAAGAACATGTCCTGTGTGTGTTTGTGGAACAAGATGTTTTGCTTTCAAAGACTGTTTATCAAATTCACATTTTATTAAAAACATGTTTTGTTTGCAGAGATGCTGTGCACATCAGAGGAGAAAGTCCACCCGACAGATGTCAACAAAATCAAATTAGTAAATCTGACACAGGGAAGTTTATTCTCAAACATTGAGAAGGTGAGACCTATTGTATTTAATAACTACAATATCTGAATACTTATAATACATACAATACTTCCCTGAAGTAAGGGACAGCGTCCCGTCAAGAAGCTATTATCACTAGCAGCTACCTCAAAACTACCTCGGCTACCTTTTTACCTATGTAAAAACAAATATTGCATCACAATAAGTGTAATTGTGATTGTCAAAACATTTGGTAACTAAATAGAATTTTATGAAGTTTAGTGACATGTTTCAATGTTTACATTGTACAATGACTGGAAGGATACAGTTTTTATTATTGCTTGACAAAAATTTCAAGATTTCAATTCCATTCTTGTGATTTTATTCCTATTTTGATTCAATATTGACTACTTTATAAAAAAATTATCTCACCTAATGCTGTAAACACAGAGGGCCCAATCTGCTGGTATTATTAAAGGTTAAAAATAACAAATGAAATTAAATATAATGCAGTTTTTGTTATAATAACAATAATTAAAACAATTCCCCGTCGTCCAAATTAAACAATTCCCCATCGTAAGGACCCATTTATGGCCTAAGACACGAAACGAGCGGTTTGTGTGAGAAAACGTACAGTATTTATATCGTTTTTACCACTTATACACAGCCATGTCCGAGTGATCTGATCTGACGTGTGCGCAGACTGGTGCATAGATATATACACACTAGGTGTCGCCTTGTCTACGGCAGTTCATTGGAACGTATGTCTTTAAGGCGACATCTAGTGTATATATGTATGCACCAGTCTGCGTACACGTCAGATCAGATCACTTGGACATGGCTGTGTATAAGTGGTAAAAACGATATAAATACTGTTCGTTTTCTCACACAAACCGCTCGTTTCGTGTCTTAGGCTATCAATGTGTACTTACGATGTGGAATTGTTTAATTTGGACTTCTCTGTGCATGCTCTTTGAGGTGGTGACCATAGACCTGCATTATATGACTGACAGACAAGAACGGTTTGACCTAAAAATATCAAAATTGAAACTACTGCGGAAAAGACACCTACATCTTGGATGCCCTTGAGGTAAGCTAAAACATACCAAAATTTAATTTCAAAGTGAACTATCCCTTTAAAGCTGCCGTCGGCAAGTCTGGCAGATTGGGTCGATTAGCCAAAATTTTGAATGTTTACAACTCTCATGCCCCTCCCCACTACCAGCGAGCACCCTCCCTTCGAGGTCGTGCTCGTCAGTGCGTCACTGTGCGTGTGTACCTGATTTTCTGTGAACGCGTCCGTCTCTTCAGCATCTATTAACACCATGGACTCGGAGGTAGGCTGCCCTGGCTAATCTATGCATAGATAGCAATAACCGAGGAATTGGAAGCTTGTTAGTAGATTTTCTCTCCGCCATCACGCTTCATGCAATCTCCAGGCGAACTTCAGGCGTGGCGTGTGCATGTGATATTAACGTGCGCGAGTGAGGGGGGATCTGTAGCGTGTGCACGCCCTGTGGTTGACAGTCAGATCTCACACCCCCCTGCGCTGATTGGACCTGATGAAGCGGGAGCGGTGGATCTTTGCAAAACAAATAACACGCTCCAGGTGGAGTTAGAAGCTCGGGTTTTTTTCTAAAACCACCTTATTTATGTTGTTCTGTCGGATTATAGTGTCGATTACACTGAATATGATCAAAAAAATGTTGCCGACGGCAGCTTTAATTGATGTCAGAACACGACGTTACATGCTCGTAGTTTCTTTTGCGTGATACAGGGCGCGCCGCATTTGCGCTTGATATTGAAGAGTGCACGCTGCGAGCACACGGCTGATATAACAGGAAAGTTCGTTTCTCTGAGTTTTACTTACATATAGCTTGACAACATCTGGTCTGACAGAGGACTGTGCGGCGGTGCTGACTGCGTTATTTATTATTATTTTTTAAATTGCTGTGATATTGTTTGCTGTTGCGCAAATCCTGGAGATATTCTAGGATAGGCTGAAATCACTCACGTGGTGCGTCTGCAGCGTCTCTTTGTGAGACAGATTTCAACAATCACCAGTCAGAGACAGCAGCAAAGCTAAAGCACAATGAAATAAGGCAACTTATGATTTCGGGGTTTACATAGGCTATTGTCTGATTCATATTTGTCAGTCAACTTTTCAAAAAAACATTCGGGGCTACACACAAAACATTCGGGGCTGAAGCCCTGGCAAAATCGGCTAACACCGCCTCTGGTTAGTGACATCACCAACCCTTACATTTACATAAACCCCGCCCCCTGAACACAATTTATAGATTATCAAGACAGAATATGCTAATCAATGACTTGGTGTGATGTGATAACTACACATAACTACACATAAGCTACATAAAGTCTTCAACTAAGCATTCAGAAATGTCCTGTTGCTTCTACATGTTGTCACTTCTTCTTGAGTCTCTCCATCATTGTCTGACTCCGGTTTGAACATAAAAGTCTAAAAGTTTTAGAATTTTTTTAGTGCATGTCTGTGTGAGTGCAAGCTCTTGAAGCTCCGCCCCCTGTGCCGGGAGCAGCAGCTCATTTGCATTTAAAGGAACAGACACAAAACGGTGCGTTTTTTGCTCACCCTCAAAAATGGACAACTTTAACATGCTATATAAAAATATCTGTGGGGTATTTTGAGCTAAAACTTCACATACACACTCTGGGGACATCAGAGACTTATTTTACATCTTGTGAAAAGGGCATTATACCACCCCTTTAAAGTATATATGGCCTTGCTTTGACCTGAGCATCCAGTCTGCATTTCTCTGTACATTTAAAGGTCCCGTTTTTCCGGTGTTTTTGAAGCTTTGATTGTGTTTACAGTGTGCAATAGAACAATTCATTTTCACACAATTTACTTATCTGTATACCGCTGTTTTCACTGTCCTAAAAACGGGCTGATGACTTCCTTATTCTATGAAGTCCCTCCTTCAGAAATACGTAACGAGTTCTGATTGTGCTAGCGGTTCCTGTGTTGTGATTCGACAGCAGCTTAGCGCACGTTGCCCGGAAAGGTCACGCCTCTTACCATAACGTGGAGATGCATGCGCTCTGGGTTATTGTAAACATGTCTTTATCAGTTTGAGCCGGAATCAGACCCGGAGAACATAGAGATCGATTAGAACCTGTTCAGCACGACTTTTGCAGGATGTTTCACAATGGTAAGCTGTTTATTTAGTAGTTGTCATACTTTTACGTTTGGCTGTTACCTTGAATTGGTTAAATTGTAATGTTAAATGTTACAAACTGTTATAAAAGCTTGTGGTATATGGTTTTGTCCGTCTGTCGAATTAACGATGGTGTTGTTGAATTTTTTCAAATAAGTGCATTGTTTATTCCTACTTTAGTTACACGTGAGCACGAGTTTTGATTAGTAATATATGTTTTATATTTTCGGGAACCGAGTTAAACATAAATTGTAACCATTGATCTCTAAGTACAGCGTCCCTGGGAAGGCCAAACAAAGGTGATTTGACTCCGGGATGAAAATAACAGCGTCTCGACGACATGGCGACAAACACACTCTACAAACGCAACTCTTCCTCTTCTCCGTAGGAGTGCAACAAGACCACGCCCCCTTTTTTTGTGTATTCCTGTGGGTGGAGGTTAGTCAAAAAACTGTTCTAGTGACGTCATTAAAGAAGGAAGTAGAGGGATGTAGTCCAAACCGTCCGTTCGCTGTAGGCTTTGAAAGGGGACTTCTGTTAAAGGAGCAATATTTGTAAGATTGTGGCCAAAACTGGTACTGCAATCACTTTCAAATTACTGTAGAGCGGTGTATCCCCTCCCCCTCCCCCTGACTCGAGGTTGCCAGATAGGCTGCAGGATCCAGCAGGAACGTTTGTAGCTGCAGCTGTGGTAGAGCAGAGCTGGCAACCCGGATGCCGAAACACTACTGACTTCGTGATTGGTAGATAGGTGGAGGGTGGAGCTTCAGGCCAAAACACAAGATGACACCATCAACATCAGTTGAGGGCTGCAACTTCACTTTTAAATGACAATATCCTGGCCGGACTACTGTTGTCAGTGATATAAGTATTTGAAATGAACATGATTTCTTAATGTCTAGTGACATATCAGGGCCATTTTATGATTAATTGAAATACATTTCTTACATACATCTCCTTTAAATAAATATCTCGCTTGGCATTGACTTTGAGCTTTATAATTGTACAGGTATTATTTATGCTCTAACAGCAACATTACACACTAACTAAAGTTTGAAAAATGGGATCATGAAGAACCGGACCTTTAATGTTGAAAATACACATCACATAAAATATTTCTATCACAGTTCACTGCAGTTTAAAGGAGAAAATACTCAGCAATTGTGTTGACTTATGAATTTACAATTTATCTTAAAGCATATTAAAAACACCACATAGACATATAAACAACAACATTAAAAACTTGTTTTTCAAGGTACACATTTTATCAGTTCACGCATTTCAAATATAGTAATTTTTACTGTGGTTAAGTTGCAGTGTGTTTTCATAGTACAAATCATGATTTAAGCCCCTTTCAGACCCTGTCCGTATTTCAGTAGTGCTTCCGTCCCTGTGTCTGACATCAGTCTGACTGCAGTGCAGTTTTTAGACCGTCCTACCCGTACACACCCTCCCCCTCTTATACGTCTGCCTGTCTCATTCACACTCACTGTCTCTGAAATGAGCATGGATGAGGCAACGTTGGAGCCGATCCTTGTGCAAACACTCGCTGTGAGCGCTGTTAAAGGTTGCCGATATCTGTTTAACTCTCCCTCCTCACAGCGCTGCTCGCTCGCCCCCTGGATTAAAGACAACATCAAGAAGAAAGAGTGCTGCTTCTATGTGGAGGATGCCAGGTATGAGGACCGTGCGTGTGTGTGTGTGTGTGTGTGTGTGTGTGTGTGTGTGTGTGTGTGTGTGTGTGTGTGTGTGATCGGCAGATCAGACGGAATGTTTGGTGTTTAATGACCTTGACTTGTAAAGCTGAATCATTCTGAGGAATTAACCCTATAAAACCTACTGTATCATATTTGATATGCAATTTTTTAAGGATCAACATGATGAAAACTTCACTAAAAAAAACTCTTGCACTCAATCTACTACATGCCTTCGGTCGTATGATTGATAGTTTATACTTTTTAACAAGTAAAAGGCCTTTTTAGTATAATTTAAACATCTTCAGATGGTTTCACATGTTTTACTGATTTTTATAAAAGTACACCTAAGAATAACTTATATATTGTTAGTAATATTTCAAGATGAATACTTACCGGATTGAAGCATCTTAGGTTTATTCGATTATCCATATCATGTTCAAATGTGAGTATCAAATATGATCATCAGGCTTTTAAAGAAGGATTATTTGTTCATCTCTCAATCATTACTGTATTACATTGCATAACATGTTTTTAAAACTACAGAGCTTTGATCATAAAGGTTTTGGTTAGGTATTTAAACATTATCTTAAGATATTATATTGGAGATATAGAGATATAACTAATTATCTTATCACTGTTACGCTGATATTTTTCAGTTTTATTTTCAAGAAATGTTCCTTAGACAATGTTTGCGAGCGCTATAATGACACCAAGCTTTGGCTGTATAATAATTTCCTTCAATTAAATGAGAGTAAAACTGAGGATTTGATTGTAGGCTATTCCACTTGATCTCTATCTACTCCTTAAAATCACTCCTTAAAATCTCTTATCTACGTCCTTAAATTCAGAGGATCACGTAAAGAGTATTGGGGTAATTCTGGAGTCTTATTTAAATTTTAATAAGCAGATTAGTGCTGAGTAGCTTCTTTCGTTTGAGATCAATCACTAAAGTGAATAATTTTATAACCAGAAAAGATATGGAAATTGTGATCAATCTCTGATCTCATAAAGGTTTGACTATTTGTACATTGGTCTCCCTAAGACTGCGTTAGCTAGTCTGCAATTTGTGCAAAATACAGCAGCACAAGAAAACATGACCATATTACTTCCATATTAGCATCTTTACAATGGTTTATTGATTTCAAAGTTCTTTTTTATGCTGACAAGGCACTAGCAGACAAGGCTTTTTGATCTCCTCTACTTGCACTCCTTTTCTCGAGCAATTAGGTCTTCTGATAAACGTCTTTTAATAGTTCCTCATTGTAACTATAAATCAAGATATGACCATGCTTTTTCTGTAATAATAATGACGCATAAATAATCATGACTTTGCGAGCTATTATTTTAAAAGTCATTGTGTATATAAAATATGATGAAGTATAATTCATGATATGCAACTTGACAAGAGGTAAACTAAAGATCACGCGCACTCCTGTTCGCTTCTGTGTGTGGTTCTGCAACATTCGGACAATATGTGTGGTGTGCGTGTTGGGCTGTAACTCATGTGTGGATAACATGGATTACCATTGACAGGAAGGGGATTTGTAAGTGTGGTTACTCAAAGACCCAGCACTGCGATGAGGCCATCAAACCGGAGGACTATGTTGGGGAGCAGTGGGACAAACACAGGCACGTCAGAGAGGTGCCCACCGATGCTTTTGGAGACATCAGCTTTGGTGGACTTGGACAGAAAACCGGGAAGGTAAAATGACGACTTGATTCAAATGGATCTCCTTTCTATTATACACTCTTAAAAAAAATAAAGGGTCCGAAAGTGGGTGTTTTCAGCAATTCCATTGACGATCCATTACAGTAATCAGTTTTTGTGTGTGTGTGAATAACATTTGAATTATCTAAACAACCTTTTAACACTATAAAGTCCAATGGAAAGGTTCCATGGATGTTAAAAGTTATTCATGTAGGTGATTCAGTGTCTATTTAGTGAAGCTTAGAGTCACTGAAACAGGATTTAAAAGTAGACTGCAAAAAAAAACAAAAAAAAAACATATTCTTAAAGAGAATTTTGTCTTGTTTTCCAGTTAAAACATATAAAAGTCCTTAAATTGAGAAACATTTAGGCTACTTAAGATACACTAAGATATTAAGCCTTGATTTCATAGATTGAATCTTGAATATAAGTGTATTTTGTCTTAGGGGTGCATTTACACAACACTGTTTTCAACTAAAAATGCAAAACTTTGTGTTTTAGACGTTCATTTACACAACGGCATTTTGAGGGCCTGAAAATGCAAACTTTTGAAAACAGTTTCAAAGTGCACTTTTTTTTTAAACGACCATTATCGTCTCCGTATATAAACTACAAAAACGTGAATTTGGAAAACGGTGATGTCTCACATGCATATTACGTGTTCATACTGCGTTCGAAATCGCATGCGGTCTAGTAGGTACTACATTTGGTTTGAAACTTACTTCGCGACCATTAAAACAGTAATGGCGCGTTCACACCGAATGCGAATTTAATTATTTGCACAAGTAGATTACATACAAAGTCAATGCAAAGACGCGAACTTGCGCCGGGCGGTGCGAATGACGCGAATTGGGTGACAAAAATGTAATATATGGCCATATATGTACTTATATTTTAAATAGCATAACATATATCTATACATATATTTGACTTATCTGAGAACACAATATATACCTGCAACATATATGAACATTTATGTGTCCAAACATGTGAAGAAAATATTTGAGTTCATCCATATATGATAGCATATATCTGCATATATTACAGTATAGTATTGGTTTCTCGCATATATGGACAACATTAAGTATAAATATGTAACATACATATTTGTTTTCCACATATTTAATAAATGTACATGCATGTGATACTGATGCATTTTTAAAGCTGTGGCATATGGTTATGGTACTTTGTGGATGTATTTGTCAAAAATGACAAAGAAAACACTGCATTATTGTATTAAAAATACAATATTTGGTATTCACACAATACAGACACAAAATCTCCAACTATAGGCATTTAATTACAAGGCATTCAGATATAAGATATAAGATACATATATGCGTCTTACATATATTTCACATTTATGTGCATATATGGGAAAATATATGGCACTTACATGAAAATGGCCATTTTTGCTCTATTTTGATGTGTTTTACATATATGAATTTTGCATATATTCTCATATAGGCAGCAGACATACATGGGCACTGACATTATATATGTAATTTACATATTTATCAATATGTAATATGTCAATATATGTTATAAAGTATAAACTATCAATCATATATTTCTGTATGGGATTTGCCGCGCTTCGCCTCAATCGCATCTTCTGCGCAAGTTGAAAAATTTGAACTTGATCGAAAAATTGTATGCCGCTTAGAATTTTGTTGTTGTTGATGATGTGCGTGAAGACACTCCTTTTCGCGCAATGTTTTTATTCGCGCGAGTGATGCGGAAAACAAGAAACATCCCGCGAGTAATCTAGAGTGAGTAACGCGATGCAAATATACACTTGGCGTTTGGTGTGTTCACACCATAAGTACATTCTATATAGTATGAATGTGTTTAGTATGAATGAAAATCGGGCGTACTACATCTGCCATGATGTCATTATCATGTGACCTATGGCCTCAGTTGCGTTGCGTCGCTTTACCGCCATTCACCATCCTCTCCCGTGGCCTCATGGGATAGTAAAGTCAAATGCACACTTCAGAATCTCAGTATCTCAATCATCCTGGTACTTTTCGCGTACTGTTTTATGAATACTATGAACTCGGTCATACTGTACTACTCATCCTTCTCGCCTACTATATAGTAGGGAAGTAGGCATATTCGGACGCAGCATCAGTCTAGAGGCTTGTGGTGTTTTACAAAGTGACATAATGGCCTGGCATTCATAAAACAGCGTGTCTATTCGTTTTGTGGATCCGTGTGAATTGGGATCGTTTTGAAAATTATGTAAAATATTATAGTAGAAGTACCAGTACAAGTTGAATGTAGAAGGACTGAAATTTCCCAAACAGTTTTTTCAGGATTATTTTACAATAATAGTTCATATCAGAAATTATATCTGACGACAATACTACAAATTTCGTATAGAAGCATCTGCCAAATGCAAATAAAAATGCCATTATTCAGGCTGTTCCTCCATCACAGTTAGAAGGTTAAATACATTCACCTTTGTCTTATGCTAGAATTATATATGCGAACTCATAGAAGGGATTCTGTTGTGTGTGTTTAGTATGTGCGGGTGTCGTCGGACACGTCCAGTGAGAGTCTGTACCAGCTGATGACAGAACAGTGGAACTTGCGTTCACCGAACCTGCTGATTTCAGTGACCGGTGGAGCCAAAAACTTCCACATGAAGAATCACCTGAAGGACAAGTTCCTCGGGGCCTCATTAAGTCGCCAAGACCACAGGTACAGTGAAAATATACTATATATCATCACCTTCCTAAAGTCATTTTTTCAGGTTTCTCAGAAAACACAAAAAACTGAACCTAACTTCAGAGGTTGAATACATTTTCGTTCTTCTTGATGCGGCTGCCATCTTGAAAAGCTTGTAATATTGCATAAGTCTCATGTCTTTTAACTTAGGCAAAATAAAACGGCCCAAGTCACACTCTTGACATCTAGGCCATTATACTACAGGGGTAGAATTGCATGATCTGTTAAACTGAGGATGTGGGCGATTTTACCAGAGGTGGCCAGCATCATGAGGAGATGAGTTGTGCAAAAAAACAATTTTTGTCAAAAAATTACTTAGGCAATTATTTTAGGAAGGTCCGTGAAGGTGATGATATATCAACTGCTTGATTGTTTAAATCAGTGCAAAATTTTAACTATATTATCGCATTGCTCTCTATATACAGTTGGATAAATACATAATATTATATGTATATTTGATTTTAAGTTGATATTTCAATAATTTCAATATTTCAATAATTCAATAAATCAAGTAACACACATTTGCATGTTCATGGTTCTCTGATGTTGGTTAATGGTCACATGACATTTAGGTAAACAAATTAAATATTTCAGCTTTTTAGTAATTGTTTTATTTTAAAAGGATTAAATTATTTAAAATTTTTCATGATTTAATTAATTATCAGTTTTTCTTCAACTCACAATCCCGCTCACAAACTGCTTTAGCAACCAGCCTGATGGCCCATTCACTCCCAGGACTATAACAATAACTTATGTTGTCTTTTTTAATGGTGTTTAATGCATGTGTTCAGTTCAGTTTAATTTATTATCCCAGAGGTAATTGATTTTGCATTTACTTTTACAAATTAAATACATGCATTGCCTTCTATAGAGTTGCTTATAGCTAAATTTAACAGATTTTTCATGATTTATGAACTTATACGTGATTCTGGATCACAAAACCAGTCACAAGTCACACGGGTATTTTGTGGCAATACCAACAATACATTGTATGGGTCAAAATTATCGATTTTTCTTTTATGCCAAAAATCATTAGGATATTAAGTAAAGATCATGTTCAATGAAGATATTTAGTAAATTTCCTACCGTAAATATATAAAACATGTATTTTTGTGAGTGAATGCAGCACAATCGCGAACATAAATGGACAACTTTAAAGGAGATTTTCTCAATGTTTGGATTTTTTTTTTCAACCCTCAGATTCCAGATTTTCAAATAGTTGTGATGTTGATGTGATGCTTTGCTTTCATGTGATGTATAAATCTCAGTTTAAAGAAATTGACCCATGTGACTGGTTTTGTGGTCCAGGGTCACATTTTGTAAATTGCCAGAACCCATTTACTGGTATTTTTGAGACGGTCCTGTTCACACATGATCTCTTAATGGTAATTTACCAGTAAAGGACTGTATATGTGTGTGAAAGGGGCTTATGATGCCTTAAATGCTAAATATGTAGGTAGGATGTAACAGAGTGTATAGCTCTCAGTGATACTGACTGAGGATTAGACCCGTCACAAACAGGTCCAGCACAAGCGGCAGAATCAAGTTTTTGATGGTTTACTGTTTTGAGACGACTACACTTCTCTAGTCCCAATGCTGTGTGTGTGGCAGGTGCGTGGATCCTGACAGGAGGTACACACGCAGGTGTGATGAAGCACGTGGGCATGGCCGTGCGAGATTACACACTCAGCAGTGGTTTGAAGGAGAGACAGATCGTCGTCATCGGTGTGGCACCCTGGGGAGTCATTCACAACAGCCAAACACTGATCAATCCTGAGGTCAGATGTTGCCCACACCTGAGTACATACAGTATTGGGGCCCTATCTTGCACCCAGCGCAATTAACTTTGTACACCGACGCATGTATCATTCCTATTTTGCACCCGACGCACAGCAGACTTTTCCCTCGACAGACGCACGTCTGTAAATTAGGGAATGAACTTGCGTTCCCGGGGGCGGTTCAACAAAAAGAGGAGGCGTGTTCCGGGCAAACGTTCCTGGTGCTATCGCTTGCCGTCTCACACTCACACACACATACATTCACCCGCACACGTACACACGCACTCACACACACACACACACACACACACACAGACGCGCGTGCGCTCACTCACACTGTCGTGGAGGACCGAAAAAAAATTAAACATGCTAGTCTTATTATTGTGATGTCGTGAAGCATCGCAGACACGACGTAGGTTGTCGCCCACTATGACACACTATATGAGATGAAACAATCGAATCTTGCGTCCCGACGCCCGTTGTCGTTTACGAATCCCGACGACACCCTACGACAAACAGATTGTGCCAAAATTGGGCTAAAATCGTGTAATCTGAACCAGGCATTAGTGAGATGAAAAATAAATAAAAAAATGACACTTTTACATATCAATCTGTTTATGTGATGGACATGGGTTATGCTCATCTTTGCTCGCTCGCGTCTTGAGTAAAACGGCTCTATATTTAATGAAGCACATACAAAAAAGATCTGAACCGGAAACGATGCAGAATGTTTTTTTTTCCCAGAAAATATTTTTAGAGAATTTTTACAGAATTCGGAAGTTTGTTGTGCATAACCTGTATTAAAAACAAGAAATCGATATTGTCAACCCAGCCATAGCATCCAAACTGCTGGAAGGTTAACTGTTGTAGCCATCAGCAAATTCATTTTCGGCCGAATATCTTTTCAGTTGCAGGTGCATCATTTGATTAGATTTGTTTTGTGAGTATGTGGTGGTGTATGCAAAATTATTTTGTAGCAAGGTTTGTTGTTCACCTTTATAAGCCCACATTTTGGCCAACAGGAATGGACTGTTTCGGCCCTTTACTTGAATTAATAATTGTACAAAATTCTCAAGGGGCAAATATGTTTCCATATTTGAGGGCGGCTGTTGAGAATTCTCTTGGGATCACATGACGTAGCCAGGTCTCCTCAGGTGCACTAAATGATTGATTAGCTGCCTGTGTTTGGTGTGTTTGTGTGTGTTCCTATTCCTTCTCTCCTAAAAGAGAGATTTCTGTAGAGTTGGTGTGTTCCGGACATTGTAAGTTTATTCATTTTGAAAACTTTATAAATGAAAATAACTGGCTTCCGGCAATGGTCGAAGCGCGTTCACGGGAGATGGATGCCGGCGTATGACGTAGGACGTAGCGTAGGAAACGTCGTGACGTAGAACGAACGCTACGCTACGTCATACGCCGGCATCCATCTCCCGTGAACGCGCTTCGACCATTGCCGGAAGCCAGTTATTTTCATTTATAAAGTTTTCAAAATGAATAAACTTACAATGTCCGGAACACACCAACTCTACAGAAATCTCTCTTTTAGGAGAGAAGGAATAGGAACACACACAAACACACCAAACACAGGCAGCTAATCAATCATTTAGTGCACCTGAGGAGACCTGGCTACGTCATGTGATCCCAAGAGAATTCTCAACAGCCGCCCTCAAATATGGAAACATATTTGCCCCTTGAGAATTTTGTACAATTATTAATTCAAGTAAAGGGCCGAAACAGTCCATTCCTGTTGGCCAAAATGTGGGCTTATAAAGGTGAACAACAAACCTTGCTACAAAATAATTTTGCATACACCACCACATACTCACAAAACAAATCTAATCAAATGATGCACCTGCAACTGAAAAGATATTCGGCCGAAAATGAATTTGCTGATGGCTACAACAGTTAACCTTCCAGCAGTTTGGATGCTATGGCTGGGTTGACAATATCGATTTCTTGTTTTTAATACAGGTTATGCACAACAAACTTCCGAATTCTGTAAAAATTCTCTAAAAATATTTTCTGGTAAAAAAAGGCATTCTGCATCGTTTCCGGTTCAGATCTTTTTTGTATGTGCTTCATTAAATATAGAGCCGTTTTACTCAAGACGCGAGCGAGCAAAGATGAGCATAACCCATGTCCATCACATAAACAGATTGATATGTAAAAGTGTCATTTTTTTATTTATTTTTCATCTCACTAATGCCTGGTTCAGATTACACGATTTAGCCCAATTTGGCACAATCTGTTTGTCGTAGGGTGTCGTCGGGATTCGTAAACGACAACGGGCGTCGGGACGCAAGATTCGATTGTTTCATCTCATATAGTGTGTCATAGTGGGCGACAACCTACGTCGTGTCTGCGATGTTTCACGACATCACGATAATAAGACTAGCATGTTTAATTTTTTTTCGGTCCTCCACGACAGTGTGAGTGAGCGCACGCGTGTGTGTGTGTGTGTGTGTGTGTGTGTGTGTGTGAGTGCGTGTGTACGTGTGCGGGTGAATGTATGTGTGTGTGAGTGTGAGACGGCAAGCGATGACTGGTCGGAAAGCAACGTGTAGTCTGACATGTTTCTTGTCCACGACACAACAAGATTTTAGGAGTCAAAATCGTGTAATCTGACACAGTGACTATCGTAACAGACAAAAAAATGGTGTAATCTGAACCAGGCATTAGTGGTGAATATTCCCAAAAGCGGTCAACATTTCTAAAAGGGCACAGTGGCACCTCATCTGGTAAGCCATAAATGATCACAGACAAACTTTCAAAGAACTACAGGCTTCTCAGTGAAGGTCACATTACATCACTCCGCAATTAGAAAGGGAATGTGCAAAAATGGAATAGTAGTAAGGCAAAAACTTCTGTTCATTAAGAAGAACATCAAAGCTTGTATCATGTTTGTTATAAAGCATGTGATGATCCCAAACCTTGGTTTATTCTATTGACAAATGAGTCAAAATGTAACTTTTTGTAAGGTGGTTGTCTACCTGTATCAGTTGTCAAGCAAAGACAGCAGTGTATATTGTAATAATGTGATCATGATGCCTACAGCGTTTTGCTGCCTGTGGTGGCCTCGGTGACTTATCATTGAAAAGTAGCTTGTATTGTCCCATAAGTCGATTGTTTTATTTGTGGTAATAATGCAATGAAACATGACAAATTGTGCCAACATATATTTTGGTCATGGTGTCATATAAAGAAATGATGAGCATATGCAAAAACAAGAGAGAACCAACAGAATATTAATAACTGGCTATGTACTAGTCAATGTATGCTTTTTGCATTTTGTATTTGCATAGTAAAATAAAACCTGTAGCTGTAGTTGGCCTTTTTTGCCAAATAATTTTGTCTTCCCTTATTTAAAAATATTTAAACAATATAAAATATTTTTCTTATATTTTGATGGTTTAATTGAACTTGTATGGTCATTAAAACAAATATCCCCTCTGGACATCACTTTTAGCCACTATTGTATTTTGTTTTAAGAATATTTACATATTTGTAATGGTAAACAACAAAAATACAAGTAAGATGATCTCAAAATTATGAATAAAAGCCACACATTTTGTTTCATGGCTCTTTAACACTGTTCACTGGTCACTTTTGATTATTTGTGAAGTGTTTCGCCTGTTTCTAAGCGTTGTCTTTCCATCAGAGAGTGGCGTGAAGATACCGGTGGTCTGTGTGGTCTTGGATGGTGGTCCAGGAACTCTAAACGTGAGATTTGAAAGGAATCAGTTTCGTAGATCATCATACAGTAGCTGAATGCTCTTTCATTAATCCAAATTCACATATTTATTCACAGACGATCTACAATTCAATGCTGAACAAGACGCCGTGTGTCGTGCTTGAGGGATCTGGACGCCTGGCTGATGTCATTGCTCAGGTGGCGGCCCTGCCGGTGTCAAAGGTCACGCTGGAGCTTATCAGAAAGCTCTTGAAGAGGTTTTTTGTACAAGAGTACAAAAACTTTTGTGAGGAGCAGGTCATTGAGTGGACCAAGAAGGTAATAGACAAAAACATACATACAAATTATGACAGTTTCACACAAACTCAAAATTACACAGTATGAATGGAGAAATGGTTCTTATTTAGAACTTGTCCTGTGAGAAAGTTTGGTGTCAATGAGATTTTTTTAATGTTTTTGAAACAAGTCTCTTCTGTTCACCAAAGCTGCATTTATTTGCTAAAAAATACAGTAAAAACTCTAATATTGTCAAATATTTTTAGAATTTAAAATAACTGTTTTCTATGTGAAATGATCTAAAATGTAATTTATTCCTGTGATCAAAGCTGAATTTTTTTATATTTTGGAATATATTTTGTGGAAACTGTGATACTTTTTTTTCAGGATTCTTTGATGATGAATGAAAGTAACAAAGAACAGCATTTACTTGAAATAGAATCTTTTGTAACGTTATAAATGTCTTTACAGTCACTTTTGATAAATTTAATGTATCCTTGCTGAATAAAAATATAAATTTCTTAAAAAATATTTTCTGACCGCTACGCTAACACATAACGCGTAACACACAC
>FLSR01001065.1:11409-77320 GCA_900092035.1 Leuciscus waleckii
AATGCTTAAAATTACCAAAATGATCAGCAAAAAATTTTCTAAAATGCTTTTTTTTTTTTTTTTTTTTTTTTTTGGCCGTAAATGCGATTTTAGGTGTAGAGATCAATCATTTGCTACTTTCCATAGCCATCACCAACATCTTCATCATGAGGTGTAGAAGAGAACACATTCATTTTTTGTTGAATCCCTGCAGGAGTTTTCCGTACTCCTCAGTGTTGGTGTCCTCGTGCCGGTCCTGATTCACCCACTCATCCAGACGCTCGCACTGCGTCTGATCCAGGATTCCCACACGGCTGTACTCCGACACCAGGTTTCGGTATCCTGCTTTATAGTAGCCTCGGATGCCTTCATCCGACAAAACGCAGCTCTGAGACGGAACGCTGTCACCTGGAAATACACACAAGAATATTATTAAGTGCAGCAACACGACAGCTCTGTTAATCTTAGGGTGTATTCACACCAGGAAAGTCCGCTAGTTTTTTTTTTGTTTGGTGTGGTTCGCCCTTTTTGCAAGTCAACCAAAAGTCATTTGCAAGTTATACACAAAACCACACGTGTGCTAAGGTCATCCATTCATTGGACAGAAATTCTCAAGCAGGAAGTGTAAAAACAGGCAATTTATGGAGATCTTTCATAGTGCAATTTTTATTCTTTTACTGATTTGGTGTTATCAGCTACTAACGCAATATGAATAAACTTATGAGCATTATTAGGAATTTGCGAAGACGAAGATGTGCTGCAAGATGTGCTGATAAAGTTCAAACATTATGAGTGAACAGTCAGTAATAAAATAAGAACAAATACACAAATTACAAGCAGAGATCAATACTAAATAACAAAGTTACAAAGTCTACAGTAGTAGGCTATTCAGGTACAGAACTTAATAATTAGGCCTAAATGTAAAATAACACTATTTGTTCACTGTAGAAATTAAATATTGTTTCATCTTTGTTAAAGCTGTATTTTGTTGTTTTATTAATATTAATGTCACAGACAACAGTGGGAATATTGGGTGTCTGCTGTCACTTTAAGACTGAACTGCACGGACCGAAAAAAATGACAAACATCATGGTTTCTTTCTCAACTATGACAAAGAGAATACTTGAATGGAACATAATTTTGCATGCATGTGTCCATTCAAGGGCAAGGAAACTGTGATGCAGTAGACCCTTGGCAGGCCCAACTGGGTCACCTCCAGTCTACTGCGGACATGTTACAGTCCGGAAAAATAAAAATAAAAATGATGGCTCAACCCGTAGCACTCTTCAGAGTATGATGGATTTATTTACAAGTGCCCAAAGTCGAATAATCCAGTGAATATATAATATATATATATATATATATATATACAAGTGTACCGTCCCGTAAAACAAAGTAACAAAACAACAAAAATAAAACAAAGAGATTAAACTTTCCAAATATATACTCAAACTCCCACGTAACCACAATATTCAAAATGATAATAGCTCACGACTCTGCAGTAGTCCGTTGCTCGACTTGGTAAAACAAGTCCTGTTCTGGAGTCTGGCTACTGCTTTTAAAGGCCAGACTCCGCCGCTTTTCTCGGGGACCAACATTAACAGGTACTTGCCATAAGGTGACAATGTCTTCCACATTCAAATTGACAAATAGCTCCACCTTATAACAAACAAACTTTATACCAACTAATTTCAATAAACATAATAACATAATAAACAAGACAACCATAACTTAAATTACGGTTTGTCTTTTATCCCAAAACTTGGGTACCCCACATTTAGACACCACATGGTTTCACCGGGTTCCGGTCCACTGCGCCGGCGCGGCATAGTCCGATGACGTCATAACCGCTCGCCCTACCTGAGCTTGAGTTTGCCGGCGCAGCTCCCAGCAACCGTTTACCCCAACATATAACCGACGATTTAATACATAAAACAAATAAATAATGAAAATGCATGATATGTCCAGAAGAAATAACAGAAGGGAAGTGTGGAATGTGGATGAATGACTAAGTGCTATCGGGATCGCGTGTGCACCCGCTTCTCCAATAGCGGCATCAACAAGTGACAAAAGTGTGTGTGGTTGTTGCCTGTATGTGTGTGATGTGTGCTAGTGCTGCCACTTGCAGCGGTGAAGAAGGTCACTTCTTCACAGAAACGCTATCTAAAACGCGCCTCTCTCCCTCTCTCTCTCTCTGCGTGCGTGCGCACGGCTCTGGTCACAGAAGTCCTGATTTTCGCCTCTTCTTCTGCTTTTAAAATTGTTTGAATGTGTAAATTAGAAAGACAAAACACGTCGATATGAATAACTTTCACTCTATGATGGTTACATTTAGCAGTTAATCCATGAATCACATTTGTGCCGAACGTTGGGGGCAGCTCGTCCGTAGGGATATCACGGATCAACTGGGATCCGTTGCACCCCTAATAATGTATAGGCATTTCATCACCCCGAATTACATGGTAAAAATCTGACCCTGTCAAAAAAGGCGCAGTGCTTTCTGCAATTGGGTCGGTTCATGTTCACCGTCCCAGAGATCGCTTAGAACCGGACCGAGACCACCTGTTCAGCTGGGTCTAGGTACGGTTGTTTGGTCAGCCGAGTGCGATTGCTGTGTTCACACCTGCCCAAAAGATCCCCACCAAGGGGGGAAACGAACTTGAGTTTGATTCAATCGAACCAAACAAGGCAGGTGTGAATACACCCTTAGACTATCAGTCGTGTTATGCTTTACATGCAATATTATGTGTTGAATTTACTGTCTTACTACTTTGTCTTCCTCTGATATTTGTGCTACATGTTGATTGTGTTCACTGCTGTCTGTGACTTCTGTATTGTTTCACAGAGGCTGCTATTTCATTCCACTGTATCAAAAACTCTTTAATCTCTCTAATCTAACTTGTCAAAGATGACATTTTACTGTATGACTGACAAATCTGACAAATCACGGTATCTGCTGGAGGGCATGTGTTATACTGTACATGTGTTTTGTAGGATTAACACAGAGTTTCTTACCTAGAGCTTCTCTGAGCTTTTGTGAGGTAAACGGGTGATGAAGAATCATGGAGTGTTTCAGCAGAAGCTCCACGTCTCCACTAATCATTGTGTCTGCTAGAAGTTTCCTGTAAAAGCAAATTTAATGCTTTGATTTAATGATTATTTTTAATGAAATAATCAACTACATAACATTTGTAATGCTGCATCTAAAATCGTCAATACTCCAAATTCCTGTAGTGTTCATTCAGTATGACTGTTTTGCATGAGCACTTGGTCCGTAACTGTGAACGTTACCTGGCCATCTGTGAGCGGCTGCTTGGGCCTGTAGTTAAAGCTCGTCTGTGATCTTGGCCCAGAACCTCCATGGCAATCAGGTTCAGTCCATTATTGCAGTCTTTATGCTGCTGATCAGTTTATGAAGCTCAGGGTTTTTATTTTTAAACTCGCTCACTGAGTTTGGGCTTTCTATGAATGTCAGAGCTAGTCTGATGGAGTCCTTGGGTGGAATATGGCTCGTGTTGAGTGTCCCTGTGTTGTTCTTACTGGACCTCTGAGCACTTTGAACACTGTCCAGAGAGAATGAGAATTAGTGACAATGTATTGGATCTTCCTCTGGCTTCTGTTGCTGTCTAGAATAAATGGATAAATGACACTCCTGGTTATCTATACTATTTGTTAATACTTAAATTCTAATTATTTTTATATAAATATTTACATCAGGTTATTCCTCTTCCTTTTTTATTTTCATGGATCTCTTGTTGTGAATAAATAACAGAAACCCCTTTCAGCAATCAGATTCATTACCTGTTATATACGCCAACAAATCCAAGATGGTACATTTTGATGAGGATTTGTTCGTCACTTCTGATGAATTTAACACTCTGTATGTATTTCTGCAGCGCGGTATCCGTCTCTTTTCTAATTCCTCCAGTTATGTCATATTCTTAGGGTTTTTGTGACTGAAGTCGTATCCTCTTTGGAGAATAAGCATGGCTTTGTACGATTCAATGTTTGTCTGGATCTAATGAGAAATTAAGAGTGTGAGATTAAACACAGTCTCCTGCACATGTAATGAGAGATGATCCGGATTGAGTAACACTGTACACTGATTCGTCAGGAATGAGATTTTCATCCATCTATTTTCTGTACTGCTTATCATATACAGGGTTATCTATCTATCTATCTATCTATCTATCTATCTATCTATCTATCTGACTGTCTGTCTGTCTATCTGTGAAACAGCAAGTGATTTCAGTAAATCAGTAAATATCAACAGATCAACAAATAAAATCTGTCTATTGCACTCAGGATGTGCAGAAGTTGTTCCATGAAACATCTTCAAACAAACTAGAGACAGAAATTGTGTACTCACCTCATTTTTCACTTTCTCACGTAGAATCAATGCTTCCTTTTTGGCTCTTCTGTCTTGCTGCCAGTTGCTTGTGCTACAGCATGATAAAGAGCACTCTGATGATCCGAGTTAACGCTGATTATCTTGCCATCATCCTGCACAATGTCGAAATGGCCGCTGTACAGCTGTGCATCAGCTCTGTTTAAAAAAAGTAAAAGTAAATATATTCAGTAAACAAAGTTCATAGGCATTAAAATGTAAATGGGTTTATATATGTGAGCTGTATAATGATCTAGTGGTTAGTCTTACTGTGATGTATGTGGGGCTTTTGAAGATTTGGTTAATCTCAGTTTTATATCGCCTGCTGATTTGTTGCTTCCTGGGTAACAATCCTCAGTGAGCTGTTTCCCATTTTCATCAACGACAGTAAGTTTAATTCCTTTTCCATCGAGCAGGTTACTTTTTGTGAGAACATACACATCGAGGGCTGTAGCGGGCTTGTTGGCTTTGCACATTTCTTCTGTATACTGCATTAGCTTTGTTTTGTCCTCAACTGACAGCTGTTCCACTTCCTTGTGGCTTGCAGATTTTTTGTTGTGTTTTTCCCTCTGGTCTCAAAGAAACGCTGAGTCTTATGTCTGCGCATGACCTTGTCTACCGCCTGTCCTGCAGCACTATCCAACTCACTCTTAAATGTGCTGGTCATTAAAGAAGTCATGTGTGTAGAACAGGAATTGATGAATTGCACAGAAACCTTCTGTGCAATAATCTGTAGTAGTTCTCCTTTAAGGCGTTGTACATCATGTAAATTGTGACGTCCATCTTGGTCATACTTTGTAATTTCTTTCTCAAGCTCACTGATGCTCTCCAGTAATTCAGGAACACATTTCTGGTCTATAATCTCCTTTGTTGGTATGGCTCCCAATATTTGACATAGAGTTGTTGAGTACTCAGCTACTTTCAGAGCCAGCTTTGTCATTTCAAGCACACCTGACTGTTTCTCTTTATTCATAATCTCTGTTGCTGCTTCACACACCTCAGAGAGTCTGCTGATAACGTCCCGTGCAGTGGTACAGTCCAGATGAGGTGAGGAATTATCTCTTCGCAGAGCATGCCAACTGATTTTTTTATTTGATTCTCATAATTCTGGTCAATCTTGAAATTCTCTTTTTTCAAGGCAGCTTTCGGAACGCCTGAGCTGATGAATTCGACAAGAGCCTGATCCAGTTTACAGCTCTGCTTCACTGATGAAGTAACGACATTCTCAAAACTTCTTTGTAAAATCTTCTTAAAGATTTCCTGAAGTGCTGCATCGATTGCGTAGTTCATGGCAGTGAGCACAGACTTTTTCCCGATTTCCTGAACTGCATATATAGCAGCAACTTTGAAGTTCTGTCTGAGCGCTGTTGAAGTTGTCATGTTTTTCATTGCAGACTTAAAAGATTCTTTACTGAGGGATGTTATTCCAGACGTAACACTTCCTTTGAATGAAATAAATGTTGCTTTTCCTGATTTAATGATTTTAGATGCAACAGAAGAGAAAGACTTTGTACCATCGAGGATACCTTTTGTCGCTTTAAACACTGATGTAGCTGCTTTCTTGATAACGCTAAACCCAGCTGTTAGCAAAGAAAGCCGATGCTGATACTTTTAGATATTGCCCATGACACCCAATCAAATGTGCCCTTTATCATCCCCTCTATTCCACTGATCATGTCAGACACTCCTTCTGAAATCAGGCCCATTCCAAACTGACTGGCTGTTCCAAGTGTCAGCGCACAAACAAGAATCCCAGCGAGAACCTGCACCACCCCGAGTATGAAACAAATCAAAGCATCGATACAAAACTTGGGCTTCTTTTTCACCTCAAAAACAACACCGAGGCCATAGTCGTATAACGATCTTAGCTCATTAGTGATGATGAAGTTTTTTTCTTTAGACAGAGTGTAGACTGAACAGTCTTCTGTTATGGCCTTACTGTTGTTTTTCTCCAGCTCTTTAAGTTTATCCAATGCATTATCAATGTACGTCTTCCAAGACTTAAAGATGTTCATTCTGGCCTCCATTTGGCTCTGAAAGTTGTTGTTGTCTATACTCTGATCTTGTTACCAGTGACTGATAAGTTACATGAGACCATTGTGTTTGAGACTTCTGAGATGTAGACGTCAATGGATTTCTTTGCGTCTTCCAGCAGTTTCATAGCGTCTGCTTTATAGTTACCCTTACCGAGGTTGATGGTGATGTATGCCTGGTTATAGAGTGCCACAGCCTTGTAGTGTGGGTCAAAGTTAGCAACTTTTTCCCAATAGCATTCCGCTCCAAAGGCATTGTTGCATTTGTCGCGGCAGTGTAGATCAGTTCTTACAATTGCTTGTTTGACGTGATCATAGAAATTATCACAGTATCCTCCAAGCAGCTTTCCACTTGTTTAGTTTATTGACCTCATAAGCTCTGCTTCAAGTTGAATGAAGTCATCATGCCTATTGATGTGATCTTCGTGAAGGGTCAACCACAAGGCCCAAGATTCTTTCAAAGCATTGATGGCTGGCTGATAATCAAACTTAGGCTGATGATGTTTAAAGCAATCAGGAATATTATTGAGTTGCATTCCCATGGGGTCCAGTTTTTCTTGCCGTGTGTAATGCCCATCAAACTGCTCACCAATGTACAAAATGTGGACAACAGATTTTCCTTTAGGTTTATTTCAACCAGCTCATCACTTTCCATGTCGTGGATTCGTTTAGTTTCATAATCCTCTCTTAGCTGGCGCATGATTTCCACAGACTGACCTTGGTAAGCTGGTGCGAGATGATCACAGTTCACAACCATCTGGACCATCCCAGGATTGCCTTTTCGAGATGTACGACCAAATATTTGTTTCTCCACTCTTCGGTTGTGTGGAAAGTGAGTAAGAAGAACGAAAAGACCACCACACTTATTCACACTTTCATCAACCTTGATGTCTGTACCCCGTCCTCCGAGATTTGTAGCAATGATTATTCTGCCTGCACAGAATTTCTCTCTTTCAATGTTGTGCTTCTCACTGATTGTGTACAGAGTAATCTGTTCTGCCTTAAATCTGCCACCGCCTTGTATTTTCTCAAGTAGTTCATCTGCTGTTTTACATCTTCACAAATTACCAAGACAACTTGTCCTCTCTCTGCTATTTTCCATGAAGTTTCACAAATGGTCTGGATCCATTGGTGATTCCCACCTTTCACTTGGACGACTGGGAGCTCCACCACCCTTTTATGGCGATGTGCAGGTACAGTGTAGCTCTTTGCTTTATAATGTCTTGCCAGAAAGTCCTGATCTGCCTTACCTCCTAATGTACCAGAAACACCAAATATACCACTCCCACTGAGATACCTTTGAAAATAATGGAAATTTGACATGTAGTTTGTCACGTTGGATATCGGTGAAATTGCAAGTTGGTGCTTGAACTCCAAGAATTGTTGCAGACCATTTCCCCACTTCTTGTTTTTCTCCAGCACACCACTCGCTTTGAAGTCCACTGGAATTATAGCTTTAGACTTGTCATGACTGTCAGCAACTCTTTCAGCGGCCAGTGAGGTGTCGATCATGTATTCCCTGCCCCGTGACATCTCAACAGCCTTTAGTGCATTCTCAACAAAAACTGGTAACTGATTCTCAACGTAGCTTTTCAAAAAAACAGGGATACAATGAAGTTGTTGGATTCTTTGGCTGTTTTGAGGTTATCTGAGTACTTGATATATGACTTTATTGTGCTTACAGTTGCATCAATGAGCGATTTCTCAGACATGATTTCACATGCCAGTCCTCCTTCCAGCAGTAGCATTTCAACATTAAGGTCACCTCGTTTTTCCTGAGCTTCAAAACATTTTGCTTTCTTGTTCTCTAATGAATAGCACTTAAACACTGCACTGTTCTCCAAGACCTCCTCAAATATTCTCAGAAGATCATACTGTTGTGAAACTCCAAGTTTCTTCATGACTTCAGATAATGCTTTAGACATTCTGTCCTCTTTCACATCATCTTCAATTCCTTCCTTGCGCTCAGCTTGACGTATCATTTCAATATCCTCCTGAGTGTAAAATCCCAAAGTCATTCCGGGTAGCAAGATCTCATTTGCTGAAAAGCTGTCTGTTTCCTGTCCCATAACGCTGCTGTTACGGCTTTATGAAAGAACTGTATCCTTGTCGCCCATTTTATCTCCCCTGTTTCAAGCATTTCAATTGGTTGACAAGTAGATATCATGGCCCATATGTTGGAAAGCACTTGCTCCACATGCCTAAATCCACTAGATTCATGGGACAAGAATGTTACTTGAACTCCGTTGTCCAAGGTCATAAAGTCTACTTCATCCACTATTACAAGCTCAAACTGTCTTGTACCGCGAGTAGTCCTCTTCTCAAATTCCTGTTTCAGTATGTCTGCTGCAAAGGCTCCCACTGTGCCATATACTATTTGTTGCCTGTAAGCATCTTTAAGATGTTCCTCTTGTTCCTCTGGCGAATAGTCACTTCCGTAATGTGGAGGTACTACAGATGAGGTGACACCAAACATTTCAAAAAACCTTTTCCACTCTTCTTGATCTCGTCTGGCTAGAACTGGAGAGCTTGTCACAATGTCCACTTTTGTTCCACGGATGGCCAGAATTGTTGCAAACATGGCTAAGATGCAGGACTTGCCCTCACCTGTGCCAATCTCTAGAAGACATCTTTATTTTCTGTCAGCTGTGCCAGGAGGAGCAAAAGCAATGATGCTAGTTGTGTACATCTTGGAAAATAGCCTTGAATCTTCGTGTTGTCTTTTGTGGTGATTGTTGAACAGTCTTGCACTGCTATTGACATTCCAATTAATACGTCTTTCAGAATGTTAATATCTGGGTTTGTAAGATTAAGGGAGGTTATCTTCTTTTTCAAATCAGTGATTTGTTCTTTAGTAAGGTCCACCAATTGATATTTTGGGAGTTCCGACTCTACGTATCGAAGCACATCCTTCAACAGCAACAAGACTTTCTCTGGGCAGTTTGCTTCACGAAGTTCCTTCACAATTGTATCAGCATCTTTTTCCTTGTCGTTTTGTATTTGTTCTTGAAGAAACAATAAAGGGTTTTCATTCATAATAGCAGAGAGAACGTGGAGGCAGTCCAGGTGGTAGGTTTGAGCTGTGTGGAGAACGAATCAAGTTGATCACATTTGATACCAGGACTTTTGCAAATGAAGAGCATTATTTCAGTTGGTGTCCAGATTCTGTTGAACAACATTTGACCCAAAATGTCCCTACTTTGTGGTGAAAGTTCTGAGATCATGTCAAGCACATTTAATAAAATGTGTTCTGCCAAAGTTAGATTTGTGGCATGAAGCTGCTCCACCAAACCCAAGAGAAATTCGTACTTCTCCCAGCCAAGCGGCTGATCTTCATCATCTTTGGCATCTTCAGTGCTACTGTACAGAATGAACTGTAGAGATGCCTCGAGAACTGTGAGCTTCTCTGTAAGAGACAGTTCATTATATCCTATAGCATGATCAAAGGTAAACTGAAACTCTGCTGGAAGGTTGTTTTCTCTACAATGTTGTACTGCAAGTTCATTCTGGAGCATCTTAATCCTGTCCCAAATCTGATAGTGCTGTATCTCTTTATCTTCTGTGATCTGGTACTTTAACAAAAGGTCTTTGAATTTTTCTTCAACATCATTAACCTACATAAATGTGCAAAACAAAAATGGATCTCAGTAACAGTGATGTGATCAAATGCTGTATATACAGTTATGTTGCTCAATCCAAATTAAAGTCATACCTCGTCCCTCTCGATCGCAGCAGCATCATCTTCTATTTGCTGATGGAGAACTTGCGTGCGTTCATGATGTTGCTCTTGACCTCTGAAGCTCTGTTTTTCACGAAGCCGCTCAGTTGCTCGAGAAAGCTTGAGTCTGGATGATTCACTCTCTCTGTCCAGCTCCTGTTGTATCCTCTGCTCACGTTCCAAACGTTCCAGGCGTCTTCTCTCCTCCTCTTGCTGTCTTTGTTTTTCATCTTGTTCAATTTTTCCTGTTTAAAGACATCAGACACTAGGGGTTGAAAGACTTCAGATTTTTTGAAGAATACATTTATGTGATGAAAGTCTAGTCAATGTAGACTAGTCGCTGATGACTTCATCAATGAACAAATAAGCGTGAACCTGGAGCTGAGACTTGAACGCGGTTTTTTGTGCGACGTCTGGACACCCTAAGCACCCTATGTGGATAAAAAATACATAAAAGCTCTAATCAAAGAATAATTTACACTAAACGCTAAGGAACGGCAAAAAAGTTAGCTGGTGAGATTAAACAGAAGTTTGTAGGTATGTGTCGGATAAGTATGAATTAGCATTTATCAAACTGGTTAATGGAGTCAAACAGCATTGTTGTTTATTTCCTTCTTTGCTACAACAACTCTTAGCTAAAGAAATATAACATGACCTCGTCCCTCTTTATTTCGTGTTCCCGGAGGAGGGCTTTTTAGGGAAATGTTGGGGTTGGTGATGTCACTAACCCTGGAGGAATTTGTTGTAGTCCCTACCGGCCGTTTGTTGTTCTCAAAAATGTATTTCTTTAAAAGAAAATATCTCCCTTTTGTATTGAACTTTGAGCGTCGTAACTTTGTAGATCTGGTTTATGCTCAAACAGCAAAATTACACACAAAGTATTTTAACTAAAGTTAAAAAAGTGAAATCATATTCAACCACTCCTTTAAAGTTAATAAGTGTAATGTCTAGTTTTGTATTGTTTCATGTTCATGTCTTTGTTTGTATTTGTTCACATTGGGATTATAATAAACTGCACATGGGTTCTCCAAGCTTGCCTTCAGTGGACTAATTGTTACAATAAGATAATTAAGTGATTGGGTGATGATTAGAGGTCAACGATAGTGGATTTTACCGATAATGATAACTAGGTTGGACCACACTGGACGATAACCGATTAACCAAGCAATAGTTTTAAAAATGGATACTGAATGAAAACAAACAAAATACTCCATGTACATGTAAAGGGTTAAAAAAGTGTTCACAGTTAAGGCCTATTTATACTTCTGCGTCGAACTCACGCCGTAGCTACGTCGTAGGCTTTGTGTAGCGCGCGTACCCTTCGGCGTACCCTGACGTGCACCTCTCCAAAAATGTAACAACGCGTCAACTCGATGCGGACGCAAGCGCTGTGATTGGTCTGCTAGGAGCGCTACCTGGGTTTCACATGGTCCCTCTGCAAGTGTAATTGCGCATCAACGCGGACAACGACGCAAAAGTATAAATGAAAACCAACGCGTTGCCTACAGTGTAGAGGCTCCGGCGTAGGTCCGACGCAGAAGTATAATGAGGCCTTTAGGCATAACAGATGTAAAAAAAAAAAAAAAGTAATTGAGTTGAGTTTACAGTTCATTATACTACCATTTATTGCTAAAATAAACAATGTGGAAAAAATAGACACCCATATAATTTTTTTCATGATATTGTGTATTAAATAGTTACTAAAAGGCCAATTTCATTGTATTGTACTTGTTACTGTGGTGGGGCGATACTTAAAGAGGTCACTAGATGGCGCAGAGCGCTCGGGAGGAACTTAAAACCCTAATGGTGCGTTCACACCGGACGCGAATAGCGAGTGATTTCAATGTTAAGTCAATGCAAAGACGCGTTACGCGCGTAAAAAATTCCTCCGGCGCGAATGAGGCGTAGAGCGCGGCGCGGTACACGCGAATACGCTTCATTCGCGCGTATTGAACGCGAATGTTTTATGTAGTGCTTTTGTGCATTCTCGCGTTTGACGCGAATTCGCGTCTGCCGCCTGAGTTGAAAAATCTGAACTTCTGCGTCAATTCGCGCCGCGTTAACCAATCAGGAGCCTGCTTGCTGCTGTCACGTGGTGAAGTGACAGTTTATAATGTTATTTTATGTTTGGCCTCAATAAATTATTTTGTAATATGACTAAAATGCACAACAAAGCAAATCCTTCACATAAAAACTCGATTTCAATATATGAGAGATACTCATTTTGTATTGAATGCTATTTATTCCATATCTATTCTAGATTATATGAAACATTAATAATCTAATTTAAAGACAACAAACACAATTTAGTGTATAAAAACAAAAATCACAGGACAGGTTTCACTTTTGGAGCCTGGCTCCATTTATTATCAAAACAAAAATAAAAGACAGAATAGGTGGGTGCGGGCGAGGGTGAACCTCGCGCCGGGCTGTAGAGCGCGGGCTCGACAGGCATAGACCACTCGAGGCCGAGGCCTTATACGGCCTACGCTGTCCTCGTCAGCGTCCTCACCGTTAGGTCCACCAAACCTAGCTCCTGGAGCAAAGTATGAAACTCCTGAAACCCTCCGGAGGGTCTGGTGGACCCAAGTACAGCGACGACGTCCCCTACGCAGCTGTTTCTGATCTCCAGAGCATATAAAAGCGGTGACTCTCTCGATTAATGCTAATGCTAATGCTCGATAAACATCTAAAAAAGATGGCCGCCTCCGGATTTCGCCTCTGACGCGCGTAAATTTCGCTTCAAACTTTTGTTTTTACAAAGTGGTCAAGCGTCAAACTAGACGCGGTAGACCCGAATTTGACGCCCTATTCGCGTCCGGTGTGAACGCACAGTTAGGAGACAAGCGCTGCAGAATAAATACTGCAGTTGAGCTGAACGCAAGATAAAGTTTCTGTCTCATTGTTTCTGCATACAGGTGGGTTAATGTTCCTCAAAACTGCATGCATGTATCCCAGTATAAGAGACAAGAGTGTTGTGAATCCTTAGCAAGTATGTGCACGGTAGTTTTGCCGTAATATGTGAAATAGTGATGTTCAGCTATACACTACCATGCTAGGCAGAGGACCTGTTGCTAATGAGTAGCCACAGTACAATATAAACGCTAATGGTCTCGTTTTGTGTTGTTAACTTATCTGAAAATGCATTCAGTGCTAATGTGTGTATAACACATCATGTTAAACGGTTTTCCTGTGTGTGTAAGCATTGTAGTTGACTTTAAAAGTGATGGAAATTTAGTAATTTGTGTAATGTGATGGAACGGTCGAACTTTGGAAAATGTTTGTTACAATAACCACATGAGAACAAGTAAGTTTTGTGTTGTTCGACTGGTCAATATGTAATTCACGTCAAATGAAGCACAATGAAAAGTATGGACATGGATATGGTTTATTTTACTGTGCTGCCGTGATTATGTATTCACATTATGTTATCACTACTTTGGTATTTTCTGAAGATATAGTGATATCATACATACTTGAAAGTATTGTGAAATACCTGATGCTATAACAAGCATTTGTTATTACCTCAGGGAGTCAAATATTCATTTTTTTTTCTTTGTTGAAGCAGAATAAATACTGCAGTTGAGCTGAACGCAAGCTAAAGTTTCTGTCTCATTGTTTCTGCATACAGGATTTAAGAACACACCCACCCCCCTGACACCCACCAGGCTAGGGGGGCAACATAAACTAGTGCTGAACTTTATTAAGATCTAAAAAGTACTAAACCATAAATGTACTCATTAAATGAAATTATATAAATCTAAATATTATTATTAAGAATTAATTATACATTGATCATTCATGTTAGTTCATAGTGTTTTGACTAATGTCAACAGATACACACTCAAAATTGAAAACTATTAGTAAATGTTGAAATTAATTATCTAACAATGAACAATTCTTCTACAGCATTTATTAACCTTAGTTAATGTTACAGATGGACTCTTATTGTAAAGTGTTTCTGCAGCTATTGTGGGGTGTTCCCAGTCTGCAGTTGTCAGTATCTATCAAAAGTGGTCCAAAGAAGGAACAGTGATGAACCGGCAACAGGGTCATTAGCTATGTTTCCATCAACACGTTTTTTCCGAATTATGTGATATCGAATGAAAAATGCCTTATGGAAACAGTAAAATTCGATGGAATTTCTTGAATATCGACTAAAATGAAATACGGTCGGTCTCATCGGATTTTATCTTGATCGATATACGGTTTATGCGATAAACGCTGATGGAAACGTTATTTGCCGAATAAATAATGGATTGCGATTAAGTTTTAGGTCATTTACCACGTTGCGACATTAAATTTCTCTGTACTGTAGGCTAATAGGCCTATGTGTTGTAGCCCAGTCATTAAAAAACTATTTAGTTTCATATTCATGTTTAAATAAAATAATATACTTTTTTATTTTTATTTCATGTTGATTATATGAAAAGTGAAAAGCATGAATAAGATAAGATGATCCCGAATATCGTGAGACAAATGGAGTGGGCAGACATGATTTTGACCACTTTATTAAGTTTGTTTTTGTAGAAAGACTTTCTTTAAAGTGAATTTCGTTTTGTATTAATTGTATCTTAATTTTAACCAATGTTTAATCAACCATTTTCCTTGGATTTAATAAATAAGAGCTAAATATAGCAGGCAATAATCAGGACACGGAGAGGCGCCCGCGCGTGAACTGGAGGTAGCCTAGGCTACTTGAATGGCCCAAAACAAAGCGCACTTTAGGGCTCATTAGCCCATTCATGAGGCTATTGTGATGTTGAGAGAGGTGCGAGATAAAAAATAAAGCACTTTAAATGGAATGATTTTAGCTTGTGTGCGATTTATCGCGGGCACGGGTCAGATCTGGTGCTGATCTTTACGGGTACGGGCGGGTCTCCAAAAATGGACCCGTGCAGGACTCTGCACTATTACAACTTGTGTAATATTGATCATTTGTTGGTAGATGGCGCGATCCATTTTGTCTAGCAAAACTTTGTTCGCAAATGTTTGTTTGAATGTTGTGCGATTCAGTGCGAAAATTAATGGAAACACCTTAAAATGTCTCAAATCAATTCGATATACCAATTTGATAGCAAAACAGCATGTGACGTCATTACGCACAGGTTTTTATTCGCTTTAAACCGTTTGATGGAAACACACTTTCACCAGCTTTATTCGCATGATTTTTTTTACCGAACTTCAGATAATTCGATTGACAAGTTGATGGAAACTTGATGCACGTGGGGAGCAAAGACTGGCCCGTGTGGTCCGATCAAACAGACGAGCTACTGTAGCTTAAATTGCTCAAGAAGTTAATGCTGTTTCTGATAGAAAGGTGTCAGAAATACACAGTGCATCACAGTTTGTTGCATATGGGGGCTTCATATCTGCAGACCAGTCAGGGTGTCCATGCTGTCCCCGGTCCACCTCCGTAAGCGCCAACGTTAGCATCAGAACTGGACCACGGAGCAATGGAAGAAGGTGGCCTGGTCTGATGAATCACGTTTTCTATTGCTTGTGCGTCGCTTACCTGGGGAGCACATGGCACCAGGATGCACTATGGGAAGAAGGCAAGCCGGCGGAGGCAGTGTGATGCTTTGGGCAATGTTCTGCTGGGAAACCTTGGGTTCTGCCATCCATGTGGATGTTACTTTGACACATACCACCTACCTAAGCATTGCTGCAGACCATGTACACCCTTTCATGAAACGGTATTCCTGGTGACTGTGGCCTCTTTCAGCAAGATAATGCGCTCGCTACAAAGCAAAAATGGTTCAGGAATGGTTTAAAGGTGATATCAGCAATTGTGGGTGACGTCACTTCTGCTTGTGTTTGAAGCGAGATCCCAAACAAACCAAGTTAGCTCCTGTTTCGTGCATCATGAAAAAAACGATCATGCACGCGCATTTCTTAAAGCGACAGACACGAGATATTCAGATCGACGTTCTACCTCAATGATGGCTCATTCTGCTGGGTAAGTCATTATAGTTGTTTTGTAACATAATTTTATAACCAAGTAAATATATTAGCCGTTACTTGCACATTCAATATTGTGTATTCTAAAATAGGCTAATGCAGAGAGTTATTTTATTTTTATTTTTTTACTTCGTATGCATGAACATTATGTTATCAACTACATAGCTCGCTCCCAGCTAACAGAATGTCATTTGAAATATAAATGGTTACTAGCAAGGTGTTATAACGTTGCCTATTATCATTTATTTACCTAGTACAGTTCTGTACGAGGGAGAGGTAGAGGTCGGGCTGCTTCCCAAGAGCTACAGCCTACCACAGCTGATGTTGAGCATGTCCAGCTGATGCGGGCAAGACGACTGGCAGTCGAGCAAGTATGTTAGCTTACCTGAACTGTTGCACCAAATTTCAACATCTTGTTCATTGATAGGCGCTGGCTTCTTCTTCAGCTCCGACTTCGTGTGCAGCGGTGCATGAGCGCAAAACCTCACAACACCCACCCCCTGTCGGTGATTGGTTGGAACACTATTTATTTTGGTTTTGAGTGGTTGGTGAAACCAATTGTTTTTGTGTGCAGATCTCAGAGCCTAGGCTGCCTACAGAGACACGGCTCTTTCTGCTTATGGGGCGGGCAGCTAGCAGATCGTTAGGAAAGATTAGATGAATATGATCATTTATGTTTGGGCCTTTTTTGGGCCTGCAATCACTGATACAACCTTTAAGGAGCACTACAACGAGTTTGAGGTGTTGACTTGCCTTAAAATTCCCCAGATCTCAATCCAATCGAGCATCTGTGGGATGTGCTGAATAAACAAGTCCGATCCATGGAGGCCCCACCTCGCAACTTACAGGACTTAAAGGATCTGCTGCTAACATCTTGGTGCCAGATACCACAGCACAGCTTCAAGGGTCTAGTGGAGTCCGTGCCTCGATGGGTCAGGGCTGTGACCAAAAGGGGGGCCAACACAGTAATAGGAAGGTGGTCATAATATTATGCCTGATCGGTGTATATTGTATGTATACTCTCACAAGTTACTTGCTTCTATTTTAGAACACTTGATGATTTTCTTATCAAAATAAAATGTTACATAAAAAAAAAAACTGACATCAGATTCTGTATTTTCTGCATGAAAATATAAACTGACATCAGATTCTGTATTTTCTGCATGAAAATATAAATTTGCTTTTTAATGTCATTATCTTTAAATATGGAACTTTGGTTGTAAACAAATAAAGAAAATTAGCAGCTGATATGCCAACAATCGTGTTATGCGTGTATTTTTGTCACACTATTTTTATTATTATTATTATACATTTTATTTAAAGGTGCCTTTCATGGCACTCAAGGACACCTTACAAAATCCATAAGTGCAATGACATTAAACAATAAAACCAGTACAGCAACAAACATGAAATCACATAAAAGCCTGCCTTTAAACCGTTTGACTCAGCCTGAAACTCAGCCTATAGGATACTTGCCTCACATACATGAGAAATAGGACTATAGAAGCATGAAATGTGTACTTTTAAACAAACCAATTCGAAACAAATAGTTTGATTATGTAATCCAAATAAAAGGTGCATTTCTCTCCATAGGCGATGAGTCAGCATCGTCATCTTCATCTTTGCAGCAACACAGACTCAAAAAACACTAGTTTATTAATAAACAATTAAAATGTCTCCATGCTATTTTTTCGTGACACGTTCATAATCATTAGGCTTCTTTTGACAGTGCTTTGCGGCAAGCTTTATGTGTGCTGAGCACAAGGCATATATCCCGCCCCCCGTTATAGCCTATATCAGGGGTCGGCAACGGTGGCCCATGGACCAAAACTGGCCCGCCAGCAATAAAACCCGCAGCCTGATTATTTTGATAGCGGTTGGTTCTGAAATAGATCTTACTAGATCTTACACTTACTCACAAAAACAGCAATGTTTTATTTTTAGATGAATTGAGAGCTTTTAATTTGAAAAGTTCTGAAAGACATTCAAAAGAGTCTGTGGTCGCTTTGTTGCAGATAAAACACACCGGCTTTGCCTTCACAAAACTAGGTAGGATGAACGCATAGTTGTCTTTCATCTTCTCTGTATGCCCTATTTCAGTGGTGTAGTCTAACTTTTGTAGTGAGTATACTTTGATTAGTATACTGTGACATATTTTTGTTGATTTTGTACTGTTTAGTGTAAATCGCCATCTAACTCAGCCAGTTAAGATCTACATTTAGCCTTAGATGTTATATGAATATGAATACGGCCCCTGAATCAGAAAGACGTTCATGCATTTGTCATATGGAGAGACTATGGTCTATTTTATTATGTGTGTATTTGGCACCGTCGTTTTCCTTTTTTCCTTTTTGGTGTTCTTTTGTGATTTTTGTTTATTGATGCACGCTTTATTTTTGTGACTGACCATGATTTAGAATGTGGGGTAACGCCCCCGTATTTTCCGTGGAGTCCGGATCACAGATGATTAGCAGATGGACAGCTGTTGGTAATTGCCATGTCAAATCACAGACGGTTCAAAAAGGTGAAGGAACTGAAAACAGCGTGTCTGTGATCCCGTGAACTCTGTTGTGCAGCTCTGTTCTCCACACGTTTTATTACTGGACGGTATAGTCGCGATTGTTTTTATTTTACTGCTTCGACTGTTGCATGGATTATTGTCTGCTCGTGTTCAAGCTGAATTTCTGTTGAGTGACGGTCCTGCTGATAATCCGGTGGCTGCTGGTATCTTCGTCTTTCCTCTGCTGCGCTGGGATTTGCTGCCGTTCTCGGTAGTCGGGCTACATTGCTTGTATTACACATTTATGACCTCTAGACTAGATTACTGTAATGCTTACTAGCTGGTTGTCCTGCATTCTCAATAAACAAGCTACAATTAGTCCAAAATGCAGCTGCTAGAGTTCTTACCAGGTCAAGAAAATAAGATACATACAGTATAATACCAATTTTATTATCTCTACATTGGTTACCTAATAAGTTCCATATCGATTACAAAGTATTGCTACTGACCTATAAGGCCCTAAATCGATTACAAAGTATTGCTACTGACCTATAAGGCCCTAAATCGTTTAGCTCCTGTGTATTTAACCAATCTTCTATTGCCCTACAATCCATCACACTCTTTAAGGTCACAAAACTCCGGACTTTTAGTAGTATCTAGGATATCTAAGTCCACTAAAGGAGGGAGAGCGTTTTCACATTTGGCTCCTAAACTCTGCAATAGCCTTCCTGATAATGTTCAGGGCTCAGACTCACTCTCCCAGTTTAAATCTAGATTAAAGACCCGTCTTAGCCAAGCACTCAAATAATGCATCTCATAACCTTGTACTCCAATTATATTAGGTAAAATGCACATGATTGTCTTTTCAGTTTTTACCTTGGGATGCCCATTCCAAGATAAATATAAACTACGCTGGCTCCAGTTTGGATCAAGATTCTTATGAAGACCCAACACCCGTGAGTAGACGACTACAACTCCAGCGAGGACTTCCGATGACAACAACTCTGAATCAACATGCACAACTGCCAAAATTTCTATATGTTCATAATGTGGTGATTAAGCCAATTACCTTCCCTAATAATTATATTTGGGTCGTAAGCCAATTGGCTGTCACCATAGTGATATAAAGGCGATAGATCTGTGCTTGAGGTCAACGTCACTAACATGTCACGAACGCTGTACTGTTGCTGCTTCCGGCATCAGGTGTGGACATTGGAGAGAGGTATGAGCATTTGGTGACTTTGTGAGATTATCTTTTAAATTTAGTAATTAAATGTTGCTGGTTGCATGTTTTATGCACCATAGTAAGCTCCGATTGCTTGATTGCCATTCCCTCTCGTATGGTTCGAATCCGCTGTCTGTTCCTCGTGAGGGTCTCGCACTGCTGCTGTGGCTGCCATTGTTGTGTGTATGCTCCTGATTATGCACGCATCATTTTGTCGTCGGTATGTCTAATAGAGAATGAGGAGTTACGTCACGATCTTTTCACGCAGCGTTGCATTCCGGGAAGGCGCCGCCATATTAGGTAGTTACGCTATACGTTGCCATGGTTACTTCGACAGTGAGACCGAGAGAAATAGCGCAAGAGAGAGAGCGCAGCTTAGTATTTGTTTACATTTTAGTGATATGCCGCAGTTTCTTGGGAAGATATGGAGAAGGAGGAAGCGAAAGGAGATGGGCTCTATCGGGAGAGACAAAATAACAACGCTAGGCAGCGTTATTTAGAGAAACTACTTGTCACTAAAGTGACAGCAGCGACAAAGAGCACTCAGCATGATTTCAAAAGCAACATATTTCAGCACCAGATGACGCTTTTTTATTTAACACAAATGAACAAAATGAATACTCTGTTAGTCAACTAGAGTTGTTTAATTTGTTATAGATATATCTGTACCGCGAACCGTTTCAAAAAGACACTTTTTTTCAATGACTTACGACTCGCATTGACAGGGGAATGTCCGATCTGTCCGCTTACACGGCAGGTCCAAATGCACATCCGATTCATATCAGATTTATTTCCACATATAAATGACGCCTGAAACCTCAAGTATGACTGAGCTCTCGCAGTTTACAGGTTTGTGGGTTTGTAAGTTGCACACAGCCACATCAGAAATGTTCATAAGCTTCTAATGATTTAAAGCTTCTGAACTCTTGCATTGTGTAGGCACTGATACCATAAACCAGGTAATTGACTATGTCAGGGTGTGTGAAAGGTGGTAGTGCTTCTGGGTCTTTCATCCATTCTGTTGCTGCAGGACGTTCGGGTCCATGTTGTTGATGCTAAGCAGTTTCTCTAAATAATGATGCCTGCTTTGTTATTTTGTCTCTCCCGATAGAGCCCCTTTCCTTTCGCTTCCTATTTCACCTTTTATTTAACCGATCGCAAAAATGCAAACGAATATCAAGCTGCTCTTTCCTTCTCTGTCGCTATTTCTCTAGGTCTCACTGTCGAAGTAACCATGGCGACGGATAGCGTAACCACCTAATATGGCGGCGCCTTCCTGGAATGCAACGTGGAGCGAAACGCGTGACTTCACATTGTCATTCTCTATAGGCGTTTGCTAAGTTAACGCATAATAGTAATATTAAATGGAAATATTCTGTTTTTATTTCAGGTGCGTTTCACGTCCTGCCCACGGATAGCACTGCTGCTTTGTTTTGTGCTGATTTTGCTTTACATTTTCTGTTTCTTTTTTAGTTTTTTGTTTAAGTTGTCTTTATCTACATTTGGCCAGAAGTAATGCTCTTCTTTGCCTTTGTATCTTCTAATATCATTTTTTGCACTTTATTTTGTTGATTTCCAGTTTGCAAATCCAGTTTGCGCTACGCTTGTCTTTGAGTTTGTTTTGCAGTTCATTATTTTTCGTGGCTTGTTTGATTTATTTGCTATTTCCTATTAAGAGTGGTGACACTTTGCTTTTGTTCCACACAATCCTTGTTTTGTATGTTTTTATTGGCTGCTTTTTTCTTTGGTATTTTTCTAGGTTTTTGTATTTTTGTTTTGCTGCTTAGTTTATTTTCTTGCAAACTGTTAAAACCAACTCTGTCTCTCTTTTGTTGAATTTATTCATTGTAATTAGAAAATTTTAATTGGTGTTTTGTTTTTGTCATTTAATTTATTGTTAATTCAGCATGGGGGCGGTTCAGTGCCTTGTTCCTTTACTGCTCTGGTTCTATTCCCTTCTAGCGGTGGTGGTGTGTTATTCACAGTGTGCTGTGTCCATCCGTGGAAAGTGGTGTGCATGCGTGTGTGTGTCTGTGTGCACTGGTTAAGGGAATGATTTTTCTGCTATAGGCCGACAATCTCTGATAGCCTGACCCTGCCGGTAAGCCCAAGTTAGATGGTGTTCCTGTGACCTTCTTAGAGCCAAACTCTGCTGTTCTTTGGCTGAGGCTGATGTTTTTAATGATTGTTTTAAAGTGACTGTGTGATTTAATAAAGTTAATTGTTTTGTATTGTTACCCATGTCTCTGAGCTCTTATTTGGTGAATGAACTTGCATGTCCATTAGAGAAACTAATTTCTCTGGGAATTCCAGAGTGGCTTAGTTTGGCGAAATGATCATTTAAACTCACCTGTGGGTTGCCACAATAACAATGTAATATATAACGATTACATCATTGTGATCACTACTTGTAATAAGTGCTTTAATGAGATCATTGTTTCTGCCTAAAGTAAATGCATGTTAGCTAACTGTATGATTTGTATTATCTTGAACTGTACATCTCTGTGATATGGAAATGACTTGGACACAGTCACCTCTGATAACAGATCCCTTTAAATTGTGATGTAGAAATGTGCATTTTTAGCAAAGCTGCTTTGAAACAATATGTATTGTGAAACTAGTTATAAATTACTAACTATTGTGTCAATTTGAAATGATACAAAAAGTGTTCATGAGCATGATTAATGGGTGTTTAATTTAATTTAATGGGTGTACAAATATAATTTTTAATGCTGCCTGCAGCCAATAATTGACTACAAAAACACATTATGGTTGAAATCATCTCAGTCTAACAGCTTCATTTTTTCCAAATTATAATGTATTATTATAAATAATCGAATAACTGTCCTACGGGAGATTTTTTTAATGAAATAAAATTTCTTGGTAAAGACTTAAAACAGCACTGTAAAAATATCACTAATTAATATATCACTAAGTTACATCAAGGGTAAAATAAATTAGAAACATCAAATTTCCGTACAAATGCATAATGAAACCATTTTTTATGTGTGTTTACGTCTGTTATGAAAAATTGTTTTGCTCAGTTGGCTAAAATGTCCGGCCAACAGAGAAAAGCTTTGCTCAACAAGAAAAATAATTAGAGGGAACATTATGCTGTCAGTCTAGATGCTGATGCTTAAGGCCACCCTAATTTTACATGAAACTCTACCTGCAACATTTGGAAAAGCAATCGCAGAAGTGTAAATCAGAGCAAATGGGAAAACAGCATAAACATTGAAAAAAGTGAAAATATTAACAAGAAAATGTCAGAGAGCACAAAAACTAACTAATATGACCAAGAAAAACATGATTTTTTTTGTGCGATTCGGATCATTTTGCATTAATGATGCAGTTTTGTGTAATCCAATTTGTAAAGTGTTTAAAGTTTGGATTCATGCTTCTTTTTTTTTTTTTTATGTGATTTATATGCTTGACCATATTGTTTGCTATTCTGATATTTTTGCATTTCTTTTTCAGTTTTGTACAATAATTTATTTTTTTTTTTTTATCTGTGATTGTAATACTGTTGGCATTAAATTAATCACATAAAAGAAGTGAAGCTTATTAAAACAGCAAAGGGGAAATAAATATGGAATGGGATGCTTAAAAAGTATGGGTGTGATGATCAGGGATGCACATAATTTTGGCGAGTAGTGTTGTGCAGAATTGATATGTTTGCAGGAACTTACCGTAGTTGGGACAGTAACGAGTGCCACCCTCAGAGGTGCAGTACATCTGAATCTGGGAACGGTCGAAGGTTTCTCTTAAGATGAAGGAGGTGTCGCCTTTATGGGTGTTAAACTCGTACGTAAAACTGTCCCACGTGTGATGATCATATCTGACGTAGATGTAGCGGTGGATTACCCTGGGCTCCTTATAGGATGTTCTGCTGCCAGCATCAACACGTGTATACTGGGGAGCAGAATTATACATCAGACTTAATAATATACAAATAGTTAATAATATACAAATACAATGTATTATACATTATGCATTACTCATGTTAATTATGAACCTGTATAGTAGTTCTTCATAGTCCTCTGGGAGGTATGAAAAATAAATAGTAGTTATTGATTAGCTAATGGTGAACTACCATATTCAGTTGAGCGCTATTAATTACTTATTTGTTAATCAGAGTTTTTCATTTGTTAATATTTGTTAGTAGAATGTTAATAGTGCGTTACTCATTTGTTCCTGTGTTAATCATTAAAGTGTTCCCTGTTTAGCCTGGCGGTTCACATCTCAGAGCTGAAAAACTAAAGAAATGGGGGTGTAAAGCAGTGGAAAAGTGGGAGTGTAGAGGGCGGTAAAAGGGGAGATAACAACCAATAAAACACAGACCTACTCATTGGTTTTCATTGGTGGGGTGGACAGTTGAGGGCACTTTGATGTATTTTAAAAATATAACCAATTGACAACAAACTCCCAAGAACAAGGGAGAAACGTGGAAGAACATTTCAGGTCTAATAATATATTCATTACATTCACGAGCACTACAGTCTCTGAACAAATGACGCACGTCAGTTTAACACAGAAAGAATAAAGGCATGGTTACTTTGTCCATTCTTCTTTGAATTTACGGTCTACATCATTAGCTGCGTTTACATGGACACTTATAATCGGATTGACGGCTCAATCGGACTAAAAAACCTTCATCTAAACACCTTAATGATCCGATTGAGCCCGATCCTAATGAAATTTCGATCGGATTGAAAGGGGTGGTTTATCCCTTTTGTAATCTGATCGAGAGAACATGTAAACACTTGATCGGATTGAAAACCGAAACTGAAAGGACTGCGCATGTGCGATGACGTTAACTAGCGTAATGACGTATGACGCGCGGAACGAGCTGTTCTTCCTGTTTAATAAAGTGTCATATTAATAAGTTTCCCGTCATTCTAAAATTCTCATTTCACTCGCGCGTCTGTGAAGTGAAGCAGGACAACATCCCACCAGTCCTTGTTTAGGATTCTCATCCACAGACGTCTGGTTTTGGCCGCAGGGAGGGGCATTTTTACTGCGTGATCAATAAGCAGCACGGCAAAACGGTTAATATGCTCTAAATTATGACCAGAGACGAATTAATATTACGTAAAGAACCAATAGAGGAGAATATTTATGCGCGAAAAGCGGGAAACTCTGTATATTCGTGCAGTGTGCGCATGTCAAAACATCAGATCCGATTTGAAACTTGTGACATATAAACGCGCACATCAACCCGATTACTTTACTTATCATTCATGAAACACCTTGTTCGGATTCATCAATCGGATTGATTTCATTCCGACTGTGTCCATGTAAACGTAGCTAATGTCTTCTGTGTATCAGAATAATTCACTGTGTGATCGCGTTCATGATCAGATGTACTGCTGTCCTTATTTGCACATATATTTCTTTTGAAGAATGTCTGCATGTTTCATGTTTAGAGCTCTAGTCTAGGGTATTTATCCAGAAAACTTGAAACACGCTCTCTCCAGTCCATATATGATCCGCATTGTGAGCGTTGTTAAACTCATCCGCGCAGAAACCGCTTTAAATATTGTTAATCATATTTTCCATGTGTTTGTTAGTCAAACTGACCACATCGTGGGGAAAATACAAACAACACTTTTGTGTTACTGAGGAAACATACACTTATGACACGTGTGTACGATTGCAGAGCTGATCAGGAGAGGTGAACAAACAGCGCTAAGCGGTCTTTCATGACATTTTAATTCTGCGCTGTAATGCGATGCACAGTGATTGGATTAAACAAGTTTATTCTCATGAATAAATGCGGAGAAAAGCTCAGCCAATCAGCTCTCCGAATGAATGCATATACCTCACTTTTCATGACTTATATCTGTTAACATCTCAAGAAAATATGTTTTAGGGTTTTATGACCCTTTAATGACAGAACAGTATTCTAAAGTGTTACAGAATAAACGAACACGCAAACTGATATTGTTGAGAGATATTATATCATGCTTTAAGTTATTATGGCTAATCTGAGGACATAACTAGGGAAAAATAACTTTGAAACAGAAACAATCGTGTGTAGTGAACGCATCAAAAGTACTTACCCCTTTGCCTTTGTTCTGGGTGGCATAGTGCCAGGTATAAGGAGTCTCATTGACGACTGTAACCTGGGCCCCCATTATACAGGATATTCTGTTACAGTAAAACAGTAAACACTAGTCAATATTTAACAGTTATGCAAAGTAACTAAAAACAAATAGAATTGCATTATTATAACTATAGTAAAATGAAATGGAACCTGATTTCATCCTGTGCAGAGAAGTCAGTGTCTGTGAGAAAAGTGAAGAAGCTCATGCAGTCTGATGCTCTTTATAAACCATCCATCAGAGTGTGAGGAGAGAAGGGGGTTGAGCTTAGGACCAATGATGTGACGTACTTTACTATCTGGTGTTGATGAGATCCTCCTCTGTCAATCTTCTGGCTCAGCGTGTTCAAACATGACAGGTAGCAACCTTCAAAAAGAGACCGGTTGTGTAACTCTTGATAGTGTCAGGGTTCTGTCACTTCGGTCTAGTTTTGTGACAGAGCTCTGACAATGTTTTGTCATGTCTTTGTGTGGGCAGGCGGCTTCGAGCGTCCTCGAGCCGTGCGCTCCGCTCTCTTGTCTGTATGCCTTGTTTCATGTGCAGGGTATGGTGTTTGGATCCCGGCACGTCTGTCTAGTTTGGTTTCCGTTCTGTGTCAGGATTCAGAACTCATGCTCCGTGTGTTTGTCCTCTGTTGTGAGCGCACAGGATGAACTTTTGCTCGATCTCTTGTCGTGTGAGCGTGCCGTTTCGATGTCCGCATGTGTTGTTGTGTTTTGTGTACCACACGGTTCGTGTTTACATCGGCCGCGTGCTTTCATGTCATGTTTTGTCTTGTGCTGTGTAGCACACAGTTTGTGTTTTACACTAGCTGTGTGCTTTCATGTCTCGTTTTGTGTGAGCAAGTGGCTTATGATTTGCTCTACTGGCCGTGTGCTTATGTTCTAGTCATGTTTGTTGTGAGCACATGGCTTGTCATGCGTTTCCTTGTGCCATGTCTCTCCTGTCGATTATCTAACCCCGGCCAACATGTTACCTGATTATTGGTACATTTACCCCCCCTGTCCTCCCTGTCCGGCCTTGTTTGCTCCCTATTTATTCTCCTTGTGTTTGCAGTCCTGTGCTGGATCGTTGTTGAATGTACCTTATGTGTCGTGTTGTGTCAAGTCAAGTTAAAGCAAAGTATTGATTTAAAAATAAAACGTTTGAAACTGCATTTAATAACATTTATTCCCGTACAACAAGAGCCCTGCACATAACATACATAAAATATAGTGTCCATGAATTAAGAATTTGTTGATCACTTTTTATTAAATCATTCCATAATTTCCAAGATGGCGGCTCGTTAGTCTGTTGGTGTTTGTCTACTTGTCGTAAAAAAATAATCGGATTATTTTATCTTAAATGGCCTGTTGATGCTTTATAAATCTCGTTTAAGGAGCCCATCGACTATTGCTAACTTACATGATCTTGATTTTCAAAGCTAAAATCACTCCAATTCGAGTCCAACTCAATCCCTGGTTTCTCGAACGTGGACTGGTTTGTGAATAACAACAGCGTTGTATGTACCGAGACACCGGGCACAAACAGTCAAATTTGTGATCGATTGCGGGTCGCTATTTGGGACTGGAGCTAGAAGGATTGAGATTTTAATGGCGCTATCGAGGTATTCACAGCTCTCAGCTCGATCCTTTAGCAAGAGCTTATTTGCTGTTGCGGTGTCTTCAGTGTTGTCTGCTGAAGGTCGTGTTTTAGAGGATCCTGGAGGATTCTGTAGTACGTACTGCCTCATTTTATGGGCTTGTCAGGGTTCTACGGCTGGGGACTCTGGAGGACAACGTGGCGTTTAAGCACCATCATGGATCTGGCAATCTGAAGGATCTGAAGAGATTCTGTATGGAGAAATGGTCTCTGATCTCTTGTCATTGTTTATACTAAATTACAAATTTAGACAAAACTAATTAGTCATTGAAGGAGAAGACTCAGCTGTTCTCTTGGCAAAAGAAAGTTGCAAAAAGTACTGAATAAAAGGGTGCCATTAATTCTGATTGACGTGCAAAGAGATTTTTCCCCACATTCACAATTCTTTTACTTCAATGAAAAGTTAGATTTTTGTGATTTTTTTATTTTTTATTTTTACAAAAGATCAAAATTATTAAGAATGCAAATTTATTTTTACATGCTTCTTTGTTCATACTTACCAAGGGTGCCAATAATTCTGACCATGACTGTATCTAATGGCAGAGCAAGAGGCTCCAATATATGAAATACATTCCATGCAAGCACATTCCATTCTCTTACAGGTCTATACACAGACACATAGCTCCAATATACAGTACAGGCCAAAAGTTTGAACACATTACTATTTTTAATGTTTTTGAAAGAAGTTTCTTCTGCTCATCAAGGCTGCATTTATTTGATCAAAAATACAGAAGGGGTTTTAATATTGTGATATATTATTACAACTGAATTTTATACTTTAAATTATCATTTATTTCTGTGATGCAAAGCTGAATTTTCAGCATCATTACTCAACATCATTAGTCTTCAGTGTCACATGTGACATCCAGTCTATCACATGATCCTTTAGAAATCATTCTAATATTCTGATTTATTATGAGTGTTGGAAACAGTTCTGCTGCCTAATATATTTGATGAATAAAAGGTTAAAAAGAACTGCATATATTCAAAATAAAAAAAATATTTTCTATAATATAAATCTTCTTTACTATCACTTTTATAAATTTTACACATCCTTGCTGAATAAAAGTATTGATTTATTTCAAAAAAAGAAAGAAAAAAAAAATACTGACCAGTAGTGTATATTGTTGTTACAAAAGATTTCTATTTTTAAAACATTTGCTTCTTTTCTTTATTTCTTTTTTTACTCTTTATTCATCAAAGTATCCTAAAAAAGTATCACAAATATGAAATTTTTGCTGTATTTTGATCAAATAAATGCAGGCTTGATGAACTTCTTTCAAAAACATTAAAAATAGTAATGTTTCCAAACTTTTGGCCTGTACTGTATGCAAATTAGTGGTGTAACGGATCACAAAACTAAAGGTTCGGATCATATTACGTTTTTTGAGACATGGACCGATCATTTTTCGGATCAGCAAAAAAGAATGAATTAATAAATAAATAAATAAAATACAAGTAAAAATGGGGGGTTTTGAAACAAATGTAACTTTGCCTCCCATGTATTACTTTAAGCACTTTGATACCACAGCAAAAACTCCTAATAAAGTTCAAACATTATTAAAGACAAATGAACAGAGAGTAAAATAAGAATACACAAAACTAAAACAGATAATACTATAGAAAAGTTACACTGCATGCATAGTGTTCACTGTATAAATGAAATACATATTCATCATTGCAGTTATTTTTAGGCTGCTGTCATTAAATGCACAGAACCAATGCATGAATACACGACCGAATGCACGGAACAAATATAATGAAACAGACGATTTCTTTTACGTTCACTTAAGACATAACCAACTGTATAAAACATCATTTTGTGTGTGTATATGTGTCCGTTCAAGCTCAAGGAAACAGAGCTTGATTATGTGTTAGAGTGCCATCTAAAAAGGCACCTCTGTGGGCGTGCGTGCTTTTGAGTGTGTGTGCACAGAAAACAGCGCGCGATTGCGAATCAAGATATCTTTTGCCTCTTCTTCCATTTGAATTGTTTAAAAATGCTGGAGTGTTTTAAATTGGCAAGACTATAAACACTTGCAAATAATAAACTTTCACTATATAATGGTTAAATGCAATTCATCTGCGAATCACATGCATTCTGAACCCTGGGGCCTGGTTCGTACGGATCACAAATCAACCACGATCCGTTGCACCCCTAATGCAAATACATTCCATGCATGCACTTTCCAATCTCTTACAGGCCTCAACACAGACACACATAGTCAGATACATGATTAAAATAGTAGAACAACTTGTTCACACATATTATACTTAAATCAATTATATTCTGATTAATAAAAGTCTTCCACACTCTGCGCTTTACAGTTTATGGGAGACTATGGTTGAGGATTTTTCGTTTTTTTGCAACTTGAAACAAAATGAGTTTGAATAATGACACAATTACCTAATCCCTTCCAGTCATCTAAATATTGCGATATTATACTATATATAGATACTGTATATAGATAGCAACTGGAAAAATGGTAGTAAATTCAATAGTAAAAAATGTCTGTAAAGATTCTCAGTTATCTCAAGTCACTCAAGTGGACATGCTTCTCTGTCATCATGTACTTGCCTTAATGTCATTCCAAATCCAAACCCATAAACTTTGCTTAATGCATATTTGCGTTGGCCTCTGGGCCAGCTATATGCCACTGCATCCCTGCCATGTTCCCTCGGTCAGGGAGTAAAACCGCTGGCAGTGAAATGTTTCTGGAGAGGCAAACAGGTTTACATTTACAGGTTTACAGGTTTACAAACAGGCTTCGCCAAACTCTCTCCAAATCAGCTGAACCATCCGCGGGTGGAGTCACCACTCTCCTGGGAGCGCAGCTTGTTAAAGCTTGTCGTCCACACGGTTGAGCACACCGGGGAATTGAATGGCCCGTAGCGACCTCAGATGCTTCTGAGTCCAGAGGAAGAGATGGCAGGCGAGTTGCGGCATACAACCTTTTAAGGAAGCGTGGTAGATTTTTCCCTAAACCTAACTATCTGGCGCATCTCCAATCGACACCCAATTGATCTTATCATACCTGCCAACCTTGAAGAATTTTATGAGTACTACAACCCACTGCGCCCCAACAGCCCACCGCCAATGTACGCTCCACCGTTGCACAAACACCAGTGAGAAACCTATGAGATACCTAACATCATAATACATATTATACACATAATATACTTTCACCAATTAAGATTTATTAGTTACTCCGTAACCATATACAAGTAGACCATAAATGTTATACAATTACTGCAATTACTCTGAACATTTTGAACAAACTGTTGTACAGGAGGCATAGCCCATGGAAACTTCTTCCACCTGAAAATCTTGTCAGAAATAAAAGTAAACTGAGGACATTCCTTGTAAATAAATAAATAAAAACATTAAATAAATGTGCAAAAACAGCAGTTATCAATATCAAAATCAGTTTGCTAAAAACAAACAACAAAAAAAGATTATAATTTTCCATGCATAATTTGAATTGCAAAATATAATTTTCCTTTGGAGGCAATCATGACTTTTCTTGTCACCAGATAACTAAGCATCTCTGTGCTCAGGCTAGCACGACATTGTGTTTTGCTTTTAGTGACCAAGCTGAAAATCCTCTCACAGTCAAGTCAAGTCAAGTCTGCTCATTTATATAGCGCTTTTAACAATGTAGATTGTTTCAAAGCAGCTTTACAGAGATAAATTGTCATCGGGTCCAGGCGAAGGTCCTTCGTCAGATCTGGATACGGCCCGGATCCGGCAGGCTGCAGGAAAACCTCGGGATAACCACAGACACTAAAATTAGCGTAGATGCCATTCTTTTCATGATGTAACGAGTACATCAGGATTTATGGGAAGTGTTCCCGGTTCCTGCTGACCTAATCTATGCAGCCTAACATTAAATTATATTAGTCTATAATGTATTATGTGAATGCTAGGTCAAAGAGATGTGTCTTTTAATCTGGCTTTGAACTGACAGAGTGTGTCTGCTTGCCTGACAATGGTAGGAAGACTGTTCCAGAGTTTTGGTGCTAAATAGGCGAAGGATCTACCGCCAGCAGTCGATTTTGATATTCTAGGTATTATCAACTGGCCGGAATTTTGAGATCGCAATAGACGTGAAGGACTATAATGCGTTAAGAGCTCGCTCAAGTACTGCGGAGCTAAACCATTTAGTGCTTTGTAAGTAATCAGCAATATTTTAAAATTGATGCGATGTTTAATAGGGAGCCAATGCAGTGTTGCCAGAACAGGGCTATATGGTCATACTTCCTGGTTCTGGTAAGAACTCGAGCTGCTGCATTTTGTACCAGCTGTAATTTGTTTATTAAGCGTGCAGGGCAACCACCCAGTAGAGCATTACTATAATCTAGCCTTGAGTCTGCATTGCTGTGAAAAATCACACACACCCCAAGCAACTGTGGAGAGGTTTGCAAAAAGTTTCTTCCCTCCTGATTCCATCACACCTAATTCTCTCCAAGCTTCATCAGCCCGTTTGGTAAGAAAACCAAGGTGGAGGACTGAAAGAGCCGAAACTCCTCCTCCACTTCATCCACTGTAACACCATTTCCCAAGAAGCAGGGGAACCTGTCTATGAAGTATGTCAGTGAGCAGAATTTGGCTGTTTGCCATCTGCTTATATCAGCTACGGCAGCATGACGCAGCAATTCGTCCCCATAGGGGAATTTAGAGAGCATTACTTAACAGCTGCTGTGAAATATTTCCTTACATCCCTGAAGAAAGCTCCAAGAGGTAAGTTAGCTTGTCTTTTGATAAATGTCTTTGTGTCATGTCCAATTGACAACTCATCATCAGGCAGCTGGTGTTCACTGGATTTGTACAGAGTGGGTTGGCATCCTCTCTTTACTTCTTCCATCATTTTCACAACACACCCAGGTTTGCAGAAGGCCCAAAGCATTTTTTGCTACTGTAGCTCCAATATCTGCAGCAATATGGGCACACATGGCTCTTCTTTCTGCAGGTTCTGATTTGCGGTTTCAAATAAAGGTATAGCTCTCTTTAAAAAAAGAGCATACAGCTTGTACTGTGGGTCAGTCAAGAAAGCATACAACCTCTGTGATTTTGTGACCTCTGCTTTTTCTATCTTCTTTTCTTTTCTGTTTTCTTTTTGGACAGATCCCTCTGTTTTTTGCCCATTTCTTCTTTTTTTTTTTAAACAAATTGGTTTAAGTCAAACCCCTTGGGTGGTTGAGCTGACTGTCGTGGAATGCTTGGTCCTGCCTGCAGCTGTTTGGTTGTAGGTCCTGTCTGCTGCCTTGCGTGCTTGGTCCTGCCTGCAGCTGTTTGGTTGTAGGTCCTGTCTGCTGCCTTGGCGTGCTTGGTCCTGCCTGCAGCTGTTTGGTTGTAGGTCCTGTCTGCTGCCGTGGAGTGCTTGGTCCTGCCTGCAGCTGTTTGGTTGTAGGTCCTGTCTGCTGCCTTGGAGTGCTTGGTCCTGCCTGCAGCTGTTTGGTTGTAGGTCCTGTCTGCTGCCGTGGAGTGCTTGGTCCTGCCTGCAGCTGTTTGGTTGTAGGTCCTGTCTGCTGCCGTTTTGATGTAGGCCCTGCCTGTTGCTGTGTGGAGCTTGGTCCGGTCTTGGACTTTTTCTGGTGGACTTTGGTCTTCAACAAGCTGGAGGACAAAATCTTTGAGACAGCAAGCTTACCCGAGGTAGGTGTTAGAGTTGAGGGTTTAGGGGCAGCTGGGCTCTTCAGAGAGGGAGAGTTAAGGATGTGAGAGGTTTAGCTGCCTTCTTCCCTGCTGCCTCTTCAGTAAAAAACAGAGTCAGAGGTTCCCACTGCTGGAGGAGTCGATTGACACATTTGCCAAGAGCCAGCCATCTAGTCGAGGACAATTTCAAAATCTTCCTCACATCAGTGTCGCACAGCATTTGTAGATCACGCAGCAAAGCTTTCCTCTTGCTACTCTTGTCAAGGTAGTAGTAGATCATGATGAGCATGTCTTCAATGTCAATACAAAGACTTCTTGAAGCCTTTTCCGCAGCTAAATGCATTAGGTGGCATGCACAACCGACCATGTAAATGTGGGGATTCTGTGACTTAATGAATGCTGCGACACCTTTTCTTAATCCCTGCATGACAGAGGCGTTGTCAGCAGAAAAGCTTACACAATTGCCCCATGGTATTTTCCTTTTGTTTAGTTCCTGGTCAGTGAGATTGTATATCCCTTTGCCAGTAGACTCTCTACACTCAACCATTTTCAGGAGTACTACAACTATTTTTCCAACACTGGGATCATAGACACGGACAACCAAAGGGTAAAGTTTGACATCATCCATGTCTGTCTACCATCGGTTGCAATGCTGAATGAAGAACGGCACATAAGGTCACTGATGACCTGTTCATCATTTGAGGAAAGTGTGTTCAATATAGCTGCTGTCTTGGTTTGGGCACAGCCGTACTACTGGGCAATTTGACTATCTGAAAACATCTTCTTATATAATGGTCCAGCATGGTCAACTATAGACACTGGCACATTGTGCTCAGCAATAAAGTTTGAGAAAAGTGTTTCTGCCCTGATGGTCCATAGATCTTGATCTCCAAAAAACTTTGTGGTGATCTTAGGGACTGAGGCCATGGCACTTTCCAGTTTCTTGTGCTTTGTTCCTTCCACGTCTGCAATCTGAAAATGTAGGTGGAGAGGGGGGAGATTATGATAGGCTACAATGAGTAGGTCATATTACTGCATGTTGTTACAAATATTATGAATTACGTTACACATCCACACACACATCAACATGCAAAATTCATTCAAAGGATACATGTAATTTACATTAAAATACATTGTTTGGCTCATCACTAGTACCTTCTAGATTACAATAAATTATTATTACTGTGAAGAGCAGGGATGGGCAACTTCGGTCCTGGAGGGCCACTGTCCTACAGAGTTTAGCTTCAACCCTAATCAAACACACCTGAACAAGCAAATCAAGGTCCTCAGGATTACTAGAAAATTACAGGCAGGTGATTTTTTCAGGGTTGGAGCTAAACTCTGTAGGACAGTGGCCCTCCAGGACCGAAGTTGCCCATCCCTGGTGTAGAGGAATGGATTGGATGAATGGCTGTACATGTATTGAAATTACACAAATGTTGTCTTATCCTGTCCAATATTTTGTGCCCATATTTTTGTTAGTCTAACCAATAGGAGGCGGAGTGAGCTAATAAATAGGCCTAAGTAGTAATGTGTTAAAGATGAGAGTCAGACCAGGTTAACACTTAGCCTTCTGAATTACACTGCACAAACCAAAAGTAATACTACCCACTGGAGGAAGAAGGGTTGGCTCTCCACAGAACATAAAATATTCTTTTTTTTTTTTGTGTGTTCGCATTTATGAGGAAAAAACAATATTACGGACAGGACAGTTCTCGGTTACGGACGTGAGTGCTCTGAAAGCGGCACTAAAAGACTGCTTTAAAACTTTCACAGAGACCTCAAACAGAAAGCACAAAGCCTTTCTTTAAAGTGAATTTCGTTTTGTATTAATTGTATCTTCATTTTAATCAATGTTTCATCAACCCATTGCCTGGATTTAATAAATAAGAAGTAAATATAGAAGACAAGAGATAATCAGGACACGGAGGCGCCGGCACCTGAACTGGAGCTCGTCTCATAAATGAACCGAAACTCAGCGTAAGGTAGCCTACATGACTCACAGACCTGAGAAACATATCTATAGAAAGCTTGAAATTTCTTCTTTTAAACAGAACAATTCAAAACGAAAGAAAACAGACTGCTCTCTGCTTAGTAATCACTATGAAATGTGCATTTCTCTCTGGCGCGTTCATTGCATCGTCAACTTCATCTTTGCAGCTGACACTGACACAGCAAGAAATACTTGTTTATTAATAAACAATTAAAATGTCTCCTTGCTATATTTGACATTATTCATAATCATTATTTTTGCGGGTTCTTTGTGACAGCTTTTAGGTGCTTTATTGCCAGCGCCACCCTTACATGTCAGTGTTTCCCCTACAATGTATTAAGCAGCGGCGCAGCGCCACCGCTGGATTTTCTGCTAATGTGATGGCTCTGAATCCACTTGTTGACAAAGGAGGAAAGAGCTAATGGAAATATTTTTGATTAGGCTAATGTCACGTTGCCATAAGGGGCCGTTCACTTCACATTCACGTTCACATGCAAATATTTCAAATGTGGGCGCGCTAGTTTTCTCAGGCGCGCCTCTCTTCATGGTTGCATAGTAATGACAGACGCCACGGGAGAGCGAGCAAGCGCTTGTGGAAAGTCTATGGGGTCGCTGTGTCCATTTTTTTTTACTGTCTATGGAAAATATGCCGTCCCACCCCTCCGTGTTCGGCGATCAGGTTTCATCTCGCGCAGCTTGTTTAGTAACTTCACGTGCGGGTCTTTTCCGCTCCATGTTTGCGCCGCGCTCTCCGTTCCGTGCGTGTGTCCGCGTACTGCCCTCTCTGCTCAATGTTCCGCTCTGTCTTTGCGCTGCGCGTTCTGCTCCTTAACGGCCCAAACACTCCAATAGTGTAGGCTACCGATCATGCACTGGAAAAGCAAAGTCCGCTCAAATAACGTGAAATTTCTCAGTAGTAGACTTCTGTTTGCTGAGCTGGTATTGCCATGCTGGGCAAAAAACCCAACCCACCCGCCCAGATGCCAGACAACCAATAACGTTAGACATACTCACTAAATGCATCTCCACCCTCCGCAGAGGTTACCACTCCACCAACACTGCCCGCACACTGGACGCAATATTCATTTTGGCTTTTTTTGGTTTTATAAGATGCTCAGAACTACCATCACTTCTAGCTTTAACCCAAAAATCCACCCCACAACCACAGATCTATCAGTGCTAGACAACGAAACCATCTCCTACTTCATTAAGCAAAGTAAGACAGATCAAACCAGGAAAGGCCATTTCATATATATTTTCAATCTGTCATCAATCCAACCATACCAAACTCTCTCAGCCTACTTGCTTTTCAGAAATTCACAGACTAAATCCCCCTTCTGACCCACTTTTCGCAGACGACTCCAACCGCCCCGTCGCACGTTTCTGGTTCCAAAAACACCTTAAATCCGTTTTGCTCCATTCAGGCATCCCAGCAGAACACTTTTCCAGCCATTCTTTTTGCATAGGTGCAGCAACCACAGCTGCTCAAAAAGGCCTCTCTCAGCAGCAGATCCAATAACTTGGCCGCTGGTCATCGGAAGCCTTCAAGAGTTACATCCGCTCAAACCGCGTCCATATCAAAGAAGCCCAACGAACCCTCATCACCCTCTTTTTCCACCCAACTGAGTCTCCAGTCAGTTAAAAGCAAGTCAACCAAGTCCTTCTACTACAGCTAATCTACTCCACTCCTGCAGAAGTTCCATCACTCGTCCAAACTTGTTCCACTTCCGCAGCAGTGTCATCTACTCCGCTCCCGCAGGAGCCCTGTTACTCCGTCCAAACTTGTCCACTGCCGCAGCAGTATAATTTACTACAGTGTAATTTACTGGTGGGGGGAGTACTCTGGGTTTGGGCCGAAAACCGAGCCAGGAGCCCTCTCTTCGGACAGCACGCCAAATACGCTTTTATTCTATCTGACTTATTTGTAAGTGTGAACTCGTGAAATTATGTTTTATAAACAAAGTTCGGGAGGAGCACGTTCAAATAATCAATCCAATCTACTTGTCATCAAACAATTATGTCAACCCTATCAGCATGAGAGGAAGCATATATATATTCACTCTGTCAACTCACTTAACATTCCTTGACAGTTTTTCAGCATCCCTCCACCGCCCCGACTCCTCACTCTTGGCTCAATCTTTTAAGCCAGGAATACGGGGAGTTCGGGCCGAATACTGAGTCCGGAGCCCTCTCCTCGGACAGCACGCCAAATACACTTTTATTCTATCTGACTTATTTGTAAGTGTGAACTCGTGAAATGCAAAAGAAAAGGCATGAGAGTCTGCTGTTTTTGTCAATTATAAGTTTTAATTTAAAATGTTTGCATGGTTAAATATTTTACCATTTGCTTGAGCTGCTTAATATATCAATCTATATAAAAGTAATGCATTGAATAATACGTTGTCTAAAATGTGTTTAAACGTGAATATGTCTATTAAAGTGTATATGTGTAATAAAAAGAGAATCGCAATGCAGACAAAACTTTATAACGCCCGTCTTTATAACGGTAACGCCCGTATCACACATACTCCGTGTGCAGTGTGTATGCGGTGTGTTATGCGGTGTGTTATGCGGTGCGTGTTGCGGTACGCATGCGCATGCGGTGCAGGAGCAGCACGCTCTATAGTGCTTTCACATATGCTGCGTTTGCAGTGCGTAACTGATCCGCGGCTGTACCACAAACACATTTATTCACTATTTGTATTTCAAATCCAGAAGTTATCAGCAAGCAGCACAGCAATAATAGACTCGGTGCGGAAAAACGATCTCTGCACTGCTGTATCCGCACCGCAACTGGAACGGATCGACAGACTGCAACCGCGTGCAGTGTGAAAGTCTAACCTGTTAACATGGGTGTGGAAAAAATACGCACCGCATATGCACTGCAAACAGAGTATGTGTGAAACGGGCGTAAGAGTTTTATAATCATATATCTGCACACAAAAACAATTGCTTTTACCACCACTCAAAACCAAAACAAATAGTGTTCCAACCAATCACCGACAGGGGTGGGTGTTGTGTAGCCTGGTTCTACCAGACTCTCGTATATTTCATTTGTACAGAGAGTCTGGCCTCTCTCCATTGACAAGCGTTAACTTCCTTGTAGGCAGGTACTCTGTTGAAGTTTAAAACTATTGGATCTGCCCAGAGTCACTCTGGATCTGCCATAAACAATCGCTAACGTATGGTCGTGACGATCCCCGTGAGGAGGAGTGCCACAACATCATGGCCACCAACAAAACTCAGCAAAGATTGTTCTTGCTCCGGCTTTAACTTCTGGATATTCGGCAGTGTTGCCACAACAGACCGAATGGCTTCGCTCGCATCTTTCTCCGCTGCCATTACTGAACTACAACTCAAACTAACGCATGACATCAACGTCATCGTTCTCAGCCACTCCCTCTGTTCGCTGATTGGACCGGCAAAAAAATTATCGGAGAAAACCAAAGAATACACCACAATCCCAGACGTAGTACTGAAGGGAAATAAAATTGAGCGGAAGTACGCAGGAGGGCGGAGCCAGGCTAGGTGTTGTGAGGTTTTGCGCTCGTGCACGGCTGCCTATGACGGCTGAATGTATTAAAATGTTCTGTTCTTTGGCTATGTATGTGTGCCCTTTCAGAAGACTTGTGACTGAGTATGTGTGTGTAAAATTAACAAATAGGGGAAATGAAACTAGACAGATGACTAGGTTTGAAACCCTGTGATTATGAAGGAAGCATTACCTAGCAACAGAAGGGCTTGTCTAAAAAGAACCAATCAAATGATGTATGCCATTTTGCCATACCCCTTATTCTATAAAAACTGTTGTATTCGTGTTCACTGGTGGGATTCTCAATGGAATTTGTCTGAGATCTCCGGCCTTGCTTCTTCTTGGGAGAGATTCCCTGAGAACTGCTCGGGAACTCTTCCGGGCCATGATTAAAGCATTTAAAGAACATTTGCTTAAGTCTGTTTGTCGATTATTCCTGCGCAGGAAGTAAGCTAGTTTAGAGAAATAAGTTAGAGTAAGAAAACTCGGCCAGTTGTTGACTGAAGAAGCAAGAGCTAGAGTATAAAGGTATTGGGTGTCGATTTGGAGACGTCCAAGTTAATAAGACAGACCTGCCAACATGTACGCATTTATCGTACTCGGCACGCATTTTGACCCTTAAGTACGCTTGTACGATTCGCTGCTCTCTAGGTACGCATTTTGTTGCTTCTCACATTTCGCCAGTTTCAGTTTCTATGCAATCTATGGCGCTGATTCTGCCGCTGAGCCACAGCGTGTAAGTGGAGTGAAAAGCTTTCGGCCAATCAGAGCGCTGCATTTTAACCCGCCGCCCACCTGCCCCTCCTATCTACATGCTTCGCACTGAAGTCAATTCAGTGCCTCAAGCAAGCCAGACTGGCCGAATAAGATGCCTAGGCTTTCATGCCATGGCTGAACCACCACAAAAAAAGGTCGGAAAACACAAAGATTTTTAGACCGCTATCGTGAGAGATGGCCTTGCCTCCAGATGTCCAGGCTACCTCATCATGTGTTCAAGGTTTTTTTTTGTTTCCGCACCGAGTCTATTATTGCTGTGCTGCAAATGCTGAATTAAAGTGACAGCGCATGTTTCGTGGTAAAAATGTACACAGATTGACCTGAAAATGTAGTAATTTCACCATAAATATGTTTAATTAATAAAATATAGTAATCTCACCATAAATGTATTTCAATTAAATAAAAAAAAATTTCACAGTCATCATTTTACTTTAAGACCGGGGTAAAGCAAGGAAAACTACAATTTACCTCAACAAGGTGACAATGATCAACACTCGTCTCATTCGTGGAGGTGGACAAACAAGTTCTTTGTGACATGCAAGATTTATTGTATTTAAATTTAAATGCAAAGAAAAGGCATGAGAGTCGGCTGTTTTTGTCAATTTTAAGTTTTAATTTAAAATGTTTGCGATTAGTTCATGGTTAAATATTTTACCACTTGCTTAAGCAACTTAATATATAAATCTGTATAGAAGAAGCCTAATGCACTGAATAATACGTTGTTTAATTGTGTTTAAACGTGAATGCGTCTATTAAAGTGTGTATATGTGTACAAAGAGAATCGCAATGCTGACAAAACTTTTTAAAAATAAAAGTTGCTGATAACTTCTGGATTTGAAATACAAATAGTGAATAAATGTGTTTGTGGTACAGCCGCGGATCAGTTACGCACTGCAAACGCAGCATATGTGAAAGCACTATAGAGCGTGCTGCTCCTGCACCGCATGCGCATGCGTACCGCAACACGCACCGCATAACACACCGCATAACACACCGCATACACACTGCACACGGAGTATGTGTGATACGGGCGTTACCGTTATAAAGACGGGCGTTATAAAGTTTTGTCTGCATTGCGATTCTCTTTTTATTACACATATACACTTTAATAGACATATTCACGTTTAAACACATTTTAGACAACGTATTATTCAATGCTTACTTTTATATAGATTGATATATTAAGCAGCTCAAGCAAATGGTAAAATATTTAACCATGTACTTATATTAAAATTGCAAACATTTTAAATTAAAACTTATAATTGACAAAAACAGCAGACTCTCATGCCTTTTCTTTTGCATTTCACGAGTTCACACTTACAAATAAGTCAGATAGAATAAAAGTGTATTTGGCGTGCTGTCCGAGGAGAGGGCTCCGGACTCAGTATTCGGCCCGAACTCCCCGTATTCCTGGCTGTAAAAGATTGAGCCAAGAGTGAGGAGTCGGGGCGGTGGAGGGATGCTGAAAAACTGTCAAGGAATGTTAAGTGAGTTGACAGAGTGAATATATATATGCTTCCTCTCATGCTGATAGGGTTGACATAATTGTTTGATGACAAGTAGATTGGATTGATTATTTGAACGTGCTCTCCCGAACTTTGTTTATAAAACATAATTTCACGAGTTCACACTTACAAATAAGTCAGATAGAATAAAAGCGTATTTGGCGTGCTGTCCGAAGAGAGGGCTCCTGGCTCGGTTTTCGGCCCAAACCCAGAGTACTCCCCCCACCAGTAAATTACACTGTAGTAAATTATACTGCTGCGGCAGTGGACAAGTTTGGACGGAGTAACAGGGCTCCTGCGGGAGCGGAGTAGATGACACTGCTGCGGAAGTGGAACAAGTTTGGACGGAGTGATGGAACTTCTGCAGGAGTGGAGTAGATTAGCTGTAGTAGAAGGACTTGGTTGACTTGCTTTTAACTGACTGGAGACTCAGTTGGGTGGAAAAAGAGGGTGATGAGGGTTCGTTGGGCTTCTTTGATATGGACGCGGTTTGAGCGGATGTAACTCTTGAAGGCTTCCGATGACCAGCGGCCAAGTTATTGGATCTGCTGCTGAGAGAGGCCTTTTTGAGCAGCTGTGGTTGCTGCCCCTATGCAAAAAGAATGGCTGGAAAAGTGTTCTGCTGGGATGCCTGAATGGAGCAAAACGGATTTAAGGTGTTTTTGGAACCAGAAAGTGCGACGGGGCGGTTGGAGTCGTCTGCGAAAAGTGGGTCAGAAGGGGGATTTAGTCTGTGAATTTCTGAAAAGCAAGTAGGCTGAGAGAGTTTGGTATGGTTGGATTGATGACAGATTGAAAATATATATGAAATGGCCTTTCCTGGTTTGATCTGTCTTACTTTGCTTAATGAAGTAGGAGATGGTTTCGTTGTCTAGCACTGATAGATCTGTGGTTGTGGGGTGGATTTTTGGGTTAAAGCTAGAAGTGATGGTGAGTTCTGAGCATCTTATAAAACCAAAAAAAGCCAAAATGAATATTGCGTCCAGTGTGCGGGCAGTGTTGGTGGAGTGGTAACCTCTGCGGAGGGTGGAGATGCATTTAGTGAGTATGTCTAACGTTATTGGTTGTCTGGCATCTGGGCGGGTGGGTTGGGTTTTTTGCCCAGATGGCAATACCAGCTCAGCAAACAGAAGTCTACTACTGAGAAATTTCACGTTATTTGAGCGGACTTTGCTTTTCCAGTGCATGATCGGTAGCCTACAGAAAATGTCAACACAAATTGGACAGAAAATAGCCCTATATTAAAATATAAAACATCAATATATTATTCTTCATTCAGTTCTATGCAACTTTAACAGTCTGAGAATTTGCTATATCTGTGGAAGGTGAACCAAAAAGGAGTTTGTGGAAGATTTGGATTCTGCTTAGATAACCCTTGATGAAGCAGGCTTTGGGGTTCTTGATGATGTTGAGATAGGATATGAATGAAGTGATGGTGAGCAGAGAAAAATTAGGAAAAGGCAGGTTGTATGTGAAGGGAAAAGACTTAAAACACTTCCAAGCGGTTAAGTAGGATGGGAGGGTGCTGGGTGAAATGGCTTGAAGAATGGAATTAAGAGAGGCATCGAGAAGTGGTTTCAATGGGTGGTTTATGGGATTATCAGTTCTGAATAGTGAGGTACTGGGGTTGGGAATGGGTCCACATCTGGTGCCAGCAGCTTGAATTTCTGGAAAGCAAAACGAGAGAGAGAGTCAGCATTTGATTTTTGGACCCGGGAACATGTTTTGCAGTTAAAATGAACTGATTGCAAGCTGCGATCCAAATGAGGCTTCTTAGGAGAGGCATTAGTGCGGGGGAATTTGAGCGGCCTTTGTTGATGCAAAGCACAGTTGCTTCGTTGTTGCAGTGTACTATGATGCTGTTAGTTGACCATTCTTTACCGCTACCACTAAAGGATACAACTCGAACAGCGCTGAGGATGATGAGGAACCATGTAGACGCGAACCAGGGTAATACCCCCCGAAACCAATGGCGGGAGCTGCGTCGGTAAACAGTTGAATATCCACGGGGAGAGAAACAAGATCATTATAGAAAAAGGACAGGCCGTTCCATTGTTTAAGGAAGGTTATCCATAAACTGAGCTCATTGCAACATAAAGTAGTTAGGGAGATTTGGTCCTCTAGCGGTGAACTGATGATGCAAGGAAGAGGAGATGTGAGATGAAAGGGCGGCCTTGCGGGATGATGTGCATCGCAAAGTTTAAGTGGCCAGGCAGAGATAGTAGCTCTCGTTTAGAACAATTTGGATTTTCTAGGAGGGTGGATGCGACCAGAATAATCCTGTCGATTTTTTCCTTGGGCAGTGAGGCCTGGAAGTTAACTGTGTCCAAATGAATGCCCAGAAATTCGATGGATGTGGCTGGACCCATGGTTTTGTCTTGGGCGATTGGAATCCCAAGCTGGCATTGCAACATCAGAGGACACCTCTGCATACAGATTCTGAGGAAGAATTCCCCAATGCACCCAGGATTGAATGAGTTGCATCAGCTCTTCTGGGGTGCCTGTGTAAAAATAGAAATCTTCAATTATATTTAATTTTCAGAGAGTGAATTATTACTAAAAGTCTGTTAAATAATACAATACAAAATAATATAAAACATTGTGTGGTTTCAGAAGACTTATGAATATACCGTAGTGTACAAATCATATGGAGTACTTTCATGGTGTACATACCCTTTTTGGAGTCACTATAATCGGGCAAAACATTTTTTGTTAAGAAGCAAAAAAAAATGGGCACTGGGCAGTGGTTTAAAATATTTGAGTAAATGTATTTATTCTTACCCAAACTTGTCAATAAGTCTACTTTAAGCAAATGTGAGTGCATTAGCAGGTAGTTTCTGAATCATAAGCGTTTCATATATGAGATGAGGACATATGCTGCCTTCACGTGCAATCGGAAATTTCCAACTTCCCACTTCTAAAGTCATGATTATGAGCACATCACATAACATTTTTGACACGAGAGGGTATTCATGTCCAATTTTTTAAACTAGGAAACTAGTATTTACGTTAATGTAACATGGACGCTGAGGCAGCATTAGAATCCATATGCGGAAGTTTATTGAAAATATAAAACAACAAACACGTGGAAACAGGCAGAGGGTTGATAACAGTAAAGCAGTCCGATCTTTCGACAATCCAAGGGATATCCAAGAGACGTTAGTGAGAAACCAGGCAAAGAAGTCAAACCTTGAGATCAGTCCACACAAGCAAACAATCCAGAAAGGGAAATCCGTGAAATCAATGGTCAGAGAACTAGGCAGAATCATACACATGCAGACAATCAGAATATCAGGAAAAACGCTTGGTAAGGCAGGTTAAACTGGCAATACTTCGCGATGTGAAAGCACATGGTCACAGCTTAAGTAGTCCTAAACAGGAAGGGAATGTAGAAGCAGCAGAGGGAGCGCTCAGTCAGTACTCGGGTGATGGCTCCCTCTGCTGGCTTGGCATTACAGTTAATCCCGATAGCACGTAAAGGCAGCAATAGCTGCAGCCAGTGATGAGACCCAAACCAGCACCCCCACTTTACTTAATTTTACTAAACTTTATTTTATTTATCTGTTATACTAAAGAGACCTTTTTGAAGGATATTGGGACTTAAGTGTTTGTAGACATTTAAGAGGATGCTGTGCCGACCATGATTTATTGCAATATTGAGGTGTTCAGTTTTATTTCGACTTTAGAAAATAAGCGTGATTGCGGTCCACACAAATGAACGGTTTATTGTTTTCCACTGTAGTTTCTTAGGTGTTGAGAAATAATGCATCTTAGAGTCTACATATAGTACAAATACTTAAAGGGGTAGTTCCCCCAAAATAAGAAAATTCTGTTATAATTTACACAGCATCAAGTTGTTCCAAACCTGTATGCATTTCTTTCTTCTGCTGAACACAAAATAAGATATTTTGAAGAATGTTGGTAACTTAACTGTTGATGGGCCCCATTGACTTTCATGGTATTTTTTTCTCCACACTATAGAAGTCAATAGGACTAATCAACAGATACCCATATTCTTTAAAATATCTTCTTTTGTGTTCAGCAGAAGAAAGAAATGCATACAGGTTTGGAACAACTTAAGACTAAGGGCCCTATCTTGAACCCAGCACAATTGACTTTGTACACCGACGCATGTACAGATGGTGGACAACCAGAATGCCTATTACCGCCGCGCCATTTCAAAGTCGTTCCCGAAATGACCGCCAGGTGGCGCAAAGGGACATTGTGCAAAACAGCAGCAATTGCCGTATTTTAAAATGTAAGTGGGTTAAATATAAAACCCTAAGCCTAATAGGCATATTTTTCATATATATAAATAGGCCTATTAGGCTACAACAGAATAGAACCAAAGATAGAATCAATTTTAGAACTGAAAAAATAGAATCAAAAGTTAAAAATAGAGACGATATTAGGAGCAATGACGCTGAATATTTTTACTATTCTATTGAGGAATTAGATAAATGAAGAGCTCTCGTGAGCGATACAATTGCATAGTAATTTATAGTGATTTCAAAAGCAGCCCTTAAAAAAAAAAAATACATGGAGTAGTGTGGCATAATTTAATGTCAATTTACTTTTTTTTCACTGTAAATCATACAATGACTTGTTCTGTTACTGTAACGGTACTTTACTGTAAAATGTACGGTTAGATCTATCACAGATACCGTATATAGGCTAGTACGGAAACTTTCTGTTAATTAACCGTTTTCCACCGTAGCATTTTTACAGTCTTTTACTGTTAAAATCTGTTTCTGAGAGGCTTCTGTTTGGTCCTCAGTGTCCAACATCATCATCAACATCATCATCAACATCAACATCATCATCAAAAATCAACATCAACAGGGTTTGTTCATCTGCAGAATTCACATGAGTTTGAACGTTTAGGGTTTTTCTGATAGTCATGGACACAGAAATAATAATACTGTACAATAATAAATTCTATTCAGTTTGGTGAACATTTAAGCATGCTTGTGTATCAAAATCAAGAACGACACGGTCCATAAAACTTGTTTAATGCATGTGTGGGTGTGTGTGTGCATATAACCTGTTGTGTCCAGTCATGTAAATACAGCTTAATGCAGATAATCTTCTGTGTATATATTTGGATATATATGCATCGTGAGTGTTTTAGGCCTGTAAGGAGAAAATATGTCATATTGACAGTACTTTAGATTACAGCATGACATTACAGGCCGAAACAACATCCCGCAGGTAGAAACTCAGAGATTCACACTTGAGGGGGCAAAATATCTTTGTATAATTGTAAACATGACTCTGTTTTCTGGCAGACTGATATTAACCTCATACATAATATTTCATAAAGTCATAAAGCCAATCAGATTTATTTCAGCGGACTCTTCTATCCCATAATTATGATTTACAGAAGCAAAGTCGTTGTTTCTGCTGTGATTGTGATGTTGCAGCGCTCGGGCGTGGGGGAGGGGCGCGTGCTCGTGCCTCTGTGCGTCTGACGTCAGCACGCAAAGCCCCAAACCCGAGACTGAAGCTGTAAACAATAAAACCCAGCCCGTCCATCATCCATGCGCTAAACATGCATTTATCCGCGATGACGGTCGTGTTCTCGGTGCTGTTGTGCCTCTCATGCGCCTTCAGGTCCGCTCGAGGTGAGTGAGTGTGTGTGAGAGAGTGTTTCGGCCCGGTTCGGCTTTATTCAGTGATGCTCCGCGCGAGCATCTGTGCTAATGCTAAAGCCGCGACCGTTATTCCCAGATTCCCCCGATCATCGCGACCGTTATTCCCAGATTCCCCCGTTCATCGCGACCGTTATTCCCAGATTCCCCCGATCACCGCGACCGTTATTCCCAGATTCCCCGGATCGTGCGCGTTCTCGACGGGTTCTGTGAACGGGTTCGGTCTGTGAGCTCAGATGTGTTGAGTGGAGATTGAGCTGACACACATCCAGCTTAAGATGGATGATTTCATCAACACTCCCATAACACATCTATCCTGATTCATATATCTCAATAATCAGGCAGTATCATTCATATAGTGACACATGAAGATTGTTGTGTTATAACGAAGCTGCATATATTTCATACTCATCATCTTTGTTTCTGTGTATGAAGTCCTGACGTTCTGACCTTTTCCGTCTCCTTCCGGTATTGTGACCCCGAAGCGCCATAGCGAGGTGTGAGTGTGGTATTTTATTGTAATATATAAGATGTTTAGTTTATTTATATTATTGAATTTGTGTTAAACGCAGGTAGAAAGTCCTTGATGCAAGAGTATTGAGAGGACAACTGAGCTGGTACGTTCAAGGTGTTACTGGCCTGGGATGTATAAAGCAGTTAAGAAGTGGTGTGAAGAATGTGAACGTTGCACGTTGGCTAAACCAGCACATCCTACGGTGAAGGCACCAATGGGACACTTGATTGCTGCAAGACCAAATCAAATTCTAGCAATTGATTTTACTTTCCTGGAGCGTTCAAGGGATGGGAAGGAGCAAGTACTAATAATGACTGATGTTTTCTCCAAATTTACGCAGGCAGTTCCAACGTATGATCAAAGGGCTTCCACGGTAGCAAATGTCCTGGTGAAGGAATGGTTTTGCCGGTTTGGAGTTCCAGCTCGTATCCACTCGGACCAGGGTCGGAGCTTTGAAGGGGCATTGATACAACAACTTTGTGACCTGTATGGGATACAGAAGACCCGCACAACGCCCTATCGTCCTCAAGGCAACGGCCAATGCGAAAGGTTTAACCGAACACTGCACAGCCTCCTTTGTACGCTTCCAAAGTCTGCTAAAGTTGACTGGCCTAAGTATTTGCCTCAATTATTGTTCTCTTATAATACCACTATACATCAGACAACAGGCGAGTGCCCACATTTTGTAATGTTTGGCCAAGAACCTAATTTGCCAGTTGATTTTCTCCTTGGAAGAGTTCCACAGTCGACAGTAGGGACCGTAATGGACTGGATGGAGGAACATCGGGAGCGATTGCAAGTGGCCTTTGATGGTGCGCAGGAGAGAATTCAAGCGGCAGCACAGTTGAGGAAAGAGAGGCATGATCGGAAGGGTTATAGCTGCCACCTGAAAGAAGGTCAGTTAGTTTATCGAAGAGACTGTAGTAATCGAGGTAGAAATAAATACAAGATGTCTGGAGTCCGACAAAGTACACAATAATTCAAGCACCCACGGAAGGAGGAGTTGTTTATTCTATAGCTCCTCCAGATAAACGTAACTGGTAAAAAGGATACATCGTACTATGTTGAAACCTGTGCCTGATGTTTTGCCCTTGTATCCTTCTCCATGTATGGGCCCTGAGTCTTTGCAATCTGAGAATATCGGAAGAGAAGAAGAAATGGAGGATGGACAATGGATTTGTGTCCCACTGCCAGAAGAGACTCCATCGGCTACCGTGCCAGTCCCAGCTGTGTCTCCCCCTGGCCGTACAGAGTCTGTAGCTGGACTATTACATTCTGATGACCGGCAAGAGGCATCGGGTAGTGGAGTAAATTTCCCACGCAGGTCTGCAAGAGAAACCGCAGGGACACACTCCAATCTTCATCGCTTGCCTAGGGCTGTGGGGACTAGTGCAAATGGGGCTGCGACTTTCTCTGGTCATAGTGAGGGGGTGACAAGTGTTTTTAGACCCTGGATCTAGGTTATTGTAAGTTATTGGGTTAGTTTTTCTTTTGTGTTTTTTTTGGGGCGTTTATTTTATTTATTTTGCCGACGGGGCGTCGACACAGAGGGTGGGGATGGATTGTGACCGAGAGAATGAGGATTCGGTACGGGGTGGGCGTGTGTTTATTTTACTATAAATAGCGCAACAGTCAGTAGATGGTACAACCTCCTGACGTTCTGACCTTTTCCGTCTCCTTCCGGTATTGTGACCCCGAAGCGCCATAGCGAGGTGTGAGTGTGGTATTTTATTGTAATATATAAAGATGTTTAGTTTATTTATATTATTGAATTTGTGTTAAACGCAGGTAGAAAGTCCTTGATGCAAGAGTGAGAGCACGTGGGCGTTTGAATGGGGTTAGTGTCGAGCGCTGGATGCCGTGTTTAACCAATAGCAACGAGCTGTGATGAGCATAAAACTCTTTTACACTTCTCAATATCTCTTTGATTCCTTTTGTCTACTTCCATCCTGTTTTAATACCTCCTTTATTGTATCAGCCTTTTGTCTATTTTCCTCTAAGCTAAAAAAGAATTTTGTGCACCTTTCTCCTTCTATTACATGTTTTGCTCTACTCCTTATCATAGCACCTCTACATTTTTCTTCTTCAATCTCCTTTAGTATGCTCTCCTATACTAAAATCATTTCTACATCCCCCTTCTCCTTTTGTAACTCTTCTTTCAAAACATTTCTAACTGTTAGTTCCTCTTTCCTCTTAATATTTTGTATCAAAATACTGTACCTTATTGAATATTTCTTTATCTCATAATTTACATTATCCCACCATACCCTCTTATCTTCTTCATACATTCTATTCCCTCTCTCATTCGTTACAATTTCTTCTATCTTCTTTTTATACCCTTCATCTTTTAAAAGTTCATTATTTAAACACCATATCCCTTTTCCTCTCTCCACCCCCGTTTCATTCAAATGTACCATTAACATTCCATGGTCGCTTAAGTCTCCCATTAAAAAAAAATCGGCGCATCCGGCGCTCGCGCTTGAGAACTCTGCACTGTTTTGGTCAGGGTTTGTGTTGCGATGTCAGCGTTAGCCCTGGGATGTATATAAACCACAATCACAAATAGTTGGGGAAATTCCCTCTGCAAATAGAATGGCCGTAGCGACACCGCTAAAATCTCAATGTCTGGTGTACACAAGGACTCACGAATGATGACTGTACTGCACCAGCATTTATTAATGTATAAACATAAACCTCCGCCCAGTGACTTACCGGTCACCGCGGGGTCTCTGTCAAGACGAAAGGGTGCTCCAAAGCCATCAATTTCCATTTCGTCCTGGGAGACGTGCTCTTTAAGCCATGTTTCTGTGAAGGCGAGGATGCACGCGTCCCGATACTCCTCAGAAACCTCACGTGTGCTTGGACTTCATCCACTTTATTGCAGAGAGACTGCACATTTGCTAACATTATAGAGGGAAGGGGGATTCTGCGGTGTCCAAGTCTCTTGAGCCTTTGCCATCACCTCCACGTCTCCCTCTCTTCCTCCTTGCCCGTGGCGGTATCCAGCTCTGAGCCCCGGGCGTGGGAGCCGGCGGTTGAATGATCTCCTCGGGGAAGACCACGTTTGGATCCACGGAGCCACCGCTGGCATTGCGAAGCAGAAGAAATTCCCGTGTGTATTGCAACGTTTCACCGTGCACCGGGAGACGGGCCAAAAGACGACAAAACACGCTCCACAGGAGAAGAAGACCAGCTCCACGGTAAGTCCACATATTGACCCAGTAAGGTGCAATTGGTCCAAAAAGTGTAAAAAAACCAAAAAACAAACGTAAACGGGACAAAATACAATCACAATTCATAAAAACGGGTTAAACCATACTTAAACCCATTATAAAAACGTATATTCCAAACAACTCTCACACACTGCTGCTGCGTGTCGCCATGCTAGCGCCACCCACGTGGTACATAATTAGATTATGCCTAATTATATGTTAACTAATGCATTAACTAAATGTTAACTAATAAAACCTTATTGATAAGTGTTACTGAGATTTCAGACTTGTTCAGTCTTCTCAGTGTAATGTAGCCAAGTATTCAAATAAAATCAGTCTCTCAGTCCTTTGTTTGCATAACACTTGTTTGTGTTTTTACATAAAGCTGTAGAGAGTACTGAAGATGCAGCAGATGTGGAAACGGAGCCATCCCACCTCACTGTCCCTAGAGTCATGCCGTTTCATGCCGTGGATTACTGGCCAGGGGCATAAGCCACTACTGCTTGCAGAACAGAACGCGTTTCAGATTGTTTTTAAATTTGACCATGATTGTCAAGAGCGAATGCCACAGCACACCATATGCTACCCAATAGTGAGCGCTTGCAGTCAAACAATTACTTTTCCGGTAGCGCACATGACTACGTATGAAGACTTTAAATGCGTAATTGTACAAGCCATAAAATCAGGGGAAGCATCTAGCAGGGTTTAAATATCCTGTAGTACTGGATTTGAGTTGTTTCATAAAGCATATATATATTTTAGTGTTAGTTTTTGTTAACATTTCCGATTTCAACCTGTTGGAGGTCTGCACAACTTTTATAAGTTGTATTTTGACTTCTTTTTTTTTTATTCATGACCGCCCTATACTCTTTAAACCATGCCCTTATATACTCATTTCCGTTAATTTTCCTCTCCTCCAATCCTGCCAGTTTATAGTTTTAGGAGGAGGTGTCAGAAAATGAAAGTACTTAAAGGGGCAGTACAAAAAAAATATCTGTATTGCTACACATGTCACATATGGACGCTTGGTTGGGATCTCAGGTTACTCCCTTAGCATAATTTCTCGACATGTCGATTACTCCGGTGCTTTCACTTGTTTGCCTTATGCGTCCGATCAAGATCATTTAATTATTTGCATGCATTTGTAAAAGTATAAATGGTTTTATAAAGATTTATTCTTTCATTTATATTTTTGAGCACCTAAACCTAACACAAATAAAACACGTAACAGGCAGATAAAAGTGTCACTGATACTTGTTGCAAAAACTGACCTTTAAAAGTATTACAAACTACTTGTGTTGCATTCCAAGTCTTCTGAAGCCATGATGTCTTTATATGAAGAATAGAGCACACGCACACGCATACACACAAAAAAAAAAAACGCTTATTTTCAACCCTCGTTCTGGCCTTCTGTCTGAAATGATTAGTTTTTTAGGGGCGGCTCTGTTGTGATTGGCTAACGTCACTGCATAGGAAAACAGTATAAGCGCAAAGTGTTTTGAGAACATCCTCCATATAAAACTTTAATTTACAGACAAAGCACAGACTGCTTCAGCTGTCAACAAATGTTTCATTGTGAACTCTCCATCACACTGTGCCTCATTTACAATACAATCAGCTGTCAAATTCTCCGACAAACATATAATCTCCGATGTGATCCATAAAGCGATTCAAAATGAACCATCCACTTGTTCCTGAAGCTGGTATCCTTATGAAATCTCTACAGAAATGAGTAAATGAGCTGTTTAAACAGTATGAGTCGAAGCGAACGTTCCTTTACGCTTCCATACACTTCATTTGTCCTGTTGTCCACAGACTCTAGCGCATGGATGATGTTATCTGTATACTGTATCAGTGTAGACAGCATCAGTGATTATAATGAGCTCTATTTGCCTTGACGTGACGCGGCGCTCGTATCTAGTGTATGCATGTGTAAGCCGTTAATCGACTGAACGCCAGTAAGCGGGGCCTATGGTGTGATGATGTATTTGTCGATGTCTTGCTCTGGATGTGGGCATATGCAAATGTGTGACGTCACAGATCCCTCATCAAACGATCAAAAAATTTTTTGGAGCTTGATTAAATGAATGCTCTGTTTATAATGAGGAGGATGTTTAATCTATGAAACTCACAGGATGTTTTATTGGTACAAAGACCTCTTATATGTCAAAAGATCAAGGCAAATTATTTATCATGTCATGACCCCTTTAAGGTTTAGTCGCTGAAAATGATCCCGCTCTGTGAACACGTGCTGTCATATCTCATTCAAAAGATACACACTAACTTTAGCATGACGCAGTCGGTCACAAGACACACGAGAGCCAATGACATTTCACAATCAAAGCTGATGTAATGCTTCTTCCGGCGGCAATTTTTGAATGTGTGCACAGAATCTGGGATAAAACGTGCGTACACACAGATTTGAACTTAGAGTGTGTGTACGCAAAAATCCACACCAACGTTCATATTTTTAAAACCGGTCTTTGATGTGTAAAAGTGCTCAGCGCAGACTGAGCAGACGAACACACTTTCCTTGTGTGAGAGTCTGAGAACTGCAGGTATTTGGAAACCTCAAGATGTTTACTGGTGCTATTTTATATGTTAATGACTTTAATTAGGTGCTGTTTACAAGGCGGAGATCTGAAACCATTCAGTGCACACAATTTCAGATAATTTACGATCTTGATTTTCACATCTGGAAGAGAGGGGGACACACGTTTTTGTGTGTACGTTCGTTCTCTGAATCACACGTGCTCACATTTGAGAAATGATCGTAAGATCAAATGTAGGATTGTTTCTACGCAACATTTTATAAATCAGGCCCCTTATCTTGACTGATCGCTTTTGAGTCTGTTGCTCAAACAAATCAATCATTTGGCATTATTCTTTTTTATTTTATTTTTATAAATTGTGACTGTAATTGTATCTGCCTGTTATATCCTATGTTTTAAATTATATTTTAAAACACAAATTTCCCGTGTGTGTAAACATACTTGGCAATAAAGCACTTTCTGATATAATAAACAAATGGTTATGTTTTAGGGGTTTGGGTTTGTGTGCTCAAAAATAGTGTAATGTAAATTAGTGTAATGTAATAAAATCATTGTTTCTGGTTAACTTGCAATTCATACCCAAACATATATGTCATATTGGCAAAATTATACGCCAATAAAATTTCCTCATGCCGATAATATTCCCATACCCATGGCATCTGTGTATCGATGCCAAACGTTTCTCATTGAAAGCAATGGAAGCATGCATATGTGATGAGTTGGCAGTGAGAAAGTGTTGACTGATCCAGTTCTCAAGTTCAGTTTCTTTGTGTACTATGAAAAAAAAGTCAAATGGGTCTGGAACAACATGAGGGTCAGTAATGATGATATTAACATTTGGATGAAACCTGCCCGTTTCTTACAATCGACTGCAAGCTCACAATCAGATCTGTCATCCAATCAAACAAATGATGAATAGAATCAAATCCCAACCCTATGTTTTTTTTTTTTTTTTTTTTTTTTTTTTTTTTTTTTTTTTTTTTTTTTTTATAATGTGTTTCACAAAGTTATGTGTCACAATACAGAAAAAAATATATATCTGGTGCTGTATGTGTCAGCTACACTGTACAAACTTTTCTCAAATTTTCGATGAAATTCCACCTTTTATACAGTATCTTTTACATCTACATTTATTATTATTCCTGTCATTAATCAGGCATGTAGGATGCCGCCTCCCACTAAAAAATCACAGGGATGCCCTCCACCACCTGCGGGTCCCCATTTGAGTAAAAAAATTGGATCATTGTACTTCTAAAGAAACTCTCTCTCTCTCACACACACACACACACACACACACACGTACACACACCAATTACTGATTTGAGTAAATGTGAGTCAGTGAAGGGTTGGCTGCATGTTTCTGTGTGGGCACACTTATCAGACAGTGAAACGAGCGGAGTTGCATGTTAACTGGGCTCAGCCGCCGATGGCGAGTGAAACGCTAGATAAGGTGGAATTGCTGCAACACCTGTTGGAGGAAACCTTGACATTTTATCAGCTCAAAAAATATCCTTAAATACCACAGACTGCCTGCAGCCACTCCTAACACCTGCCAGAGTCAACTGGAAAAATCCAACTGAAACTTCTTTGCTGCTCAGTTCACTTTAGCTCTTGCTAGTGCGGGTCTGGGGACGAATATATATATATTCAAGTATATATAGGCAAGTTATTTGTATAGCACATTTCATACACAATGGTAATTCAAAGTGCTTTACATAGAAGGAATTAAAATAATCAAAGTAATTACATGTAATGTAATTACATTACATTAACAGTACGCATAAGAAATAAAAATAACAATAAGAGATGAGAATAAAAATGTATATAAACTATATTAAGACAGTTTAAAATAAAAAAGGAGGATACTGAGGGCTAAAATACTATTCTTTACTACCTGAATCACTAAGCTCGGGGATCCCCTATCTAGAATGGAAGAGATTGAGAGTCATTTTACACTAAAACTTACCGGCTTCTAGTGTCTTCTCGCTCTCAGGGCTTGACATTATCTTTTTTTGCTCACCAGCCCCTGTGGCTAGTTGTTTTCCAAAGTTACTAGCCACTCCGCATTCTCACTGGGATCGATACCATGGGGGAAAACTGCCATATAGATATTTTTTATATCTCATAATTTGACAAAAAGGTACATTAGGCTGCTGTCACTTTAAGACCTGAGCATGGATCCATTATACGTTACACATGTGTTTTCTTTATCAACTGTTTACATTCACTTAAGACATAAATGACTGTGTTTACATGAATACTCGTCAAGACCGACGTTTTTCAACATTATGTTGTGTGTATTTGACGCACAAAAACTCAAATACACGCAAGTACACGTATTTGAGTTAAATACACGTATTTGAGACAAATACACTAAGAGGTGGCTTTATGTGTGTGCACTTGTGAGCATAAAATCTGTGGGAATGAGTAAAGTTATGCTCAATACGCGCAATCCCACGCTGAAATTCAAGCCCGGTAACACCAACAATATCCATCCGGAGCAAATGAAATGAGTGAGTGACGGGAGGCGAGAAAGCACAGCTGGTATCATGTATGTATTCTGTGGAAAATAAATAGTGGAAGCTTTTCAGATATTTCAGTATCGATATGTATCGAAAAAGCAATATTTTTGACAATATTTGCACTTACTTAGTTTATTATTTCAGATGCCTTTTTAAAAGACTACAATTGTAAAATGTATATATATATTATAAAAGTCAACCTGCCAAAATGGTTAGTAGGAGACTAGGAGTAACTGTGTTACTCACCACTGCTGAAATCCACCCGTCTTTCTTTCTTTCTTTCTTTCTTTCTTTCTTTCTTTCTTTCTTTCTTTCTTTCTTTCTTTATATAGCACTGCTAAATGCAACCGAGGTTGCCCAAAGTGCTTTACATTAAAATAAAAAAGAATAAAAGATAAAATATCAAACATACATAGTAACCATAGACTGTAAAAAAATATGGACGTAGTGTCCGTGACGTCACCCGTCGGTTTCTGAAGACCGTTTTTGAAGCCTGAAGGTGGCGTGGCCGACCGTCGCCATCTTGGCAGCGCGTCACTCCCAAATGTATTTATTTTTACAGTCAGACAATTAGCTGAGGTAATGTGACGGCTAACAGACAACAGGCAAACGGCTAATGATGACTAATGACCACAGCAGCGAGGAATCCACCTGTCACTCAAAAGTGGAGAGCCCTTAATTATGCAGAATTTAAGGTTTAATATAATTTAAACGGATGAGTTATAAAAAAATTCACCCCCCTCACAGTTGACATGAAGGGCAAAATTAGATGTATAGACCAAAGCCACTTTTTGCACCAGGCTGTAAACATGTTTTTTTATGCTGTAAAGTTGGGTATTTTAACATGGGGAAGATTGACTCACTTCTGCACCCAGCCTCAAGCGGCCAGTCGATGAATTGCCGTTGAATTCACTTCCGTGTTGGTTTCAAGAGAGAGACAGGGCGGTTGCCGCTTGATAGTAACAAATCTCACACCACAGACACCACATCTACCACATTGTGATTACCTGTTATAAGTGGTCAATGATAAATGCGCCTTGAGCAAGTTCTCAAATACTGATATAGATTTAGCAGATCTAATAGATAAAGGCAGCTCATTCCATAATCTCGGTCCCATACCAGCGAAAGCGCGATCACCTTTATGAAGGCGTTTAGTCCTTGGTACGACAAGAAGTTTTTGATTTTCTGAGCGCAGTGATCTAGGGGGATTATAAGGAATCAAAAGTTTTGCATGGTACATCATGTCGTTTATACAGCGGGTGGGTTTCAAATGTTGCACAATGTCTTGTAGTATTAATGCAGGAATAGACAGTGCAGTGCAGGCAGGAGTGTCTGATGGAGCAAACGCCACAAACCGAAACTGGGCATGCTGATCAATGATCTTTTGACTGAAAAAATGTAAAAACTCCTCACACGAAATCAGTGAAGACTTTTGGTATGTGTTGTTTAACGGGTTAATAACAGAATTTATAATCGAAAACAAGAATTTCTGATTACCAGCATTATCCCTAATAATGTTAGAAAAGTAAATATTTTTTGCATCTCTTGCGGCTTTCTGGATTTGGAATAAAGAGTCTCTGAGGGATTCATAGTGGACTTGAAGTTTGCTCTTTTTCCATCTTCTCTCTGCCTGCCTACATTGCCTCCGAGGGAACGAGTCATTTCATTTAACCTGGGATTTACTTTTGATTTTGTTTTCTGGGTCTTAACGAGCAATACAGCCCAAAGTATCAACACAGGTGGATTTTAACAAAGTCCAATGTTCATCCACGCCTAAAAGCGGCAGAGAAGTTTCTAGCCTGTGAAGATTGCACTTGATTTTAAACAGCGCAAAGAATTCGACATTTTTAGAATCACTCAGTTTCCTTGACAAGCACACAGAGTCATCCAAAAGTACAGGTTGAATGCCAGTCAATGTCTTAAAAGTGAGAGGCATATGATCTGAAAAATTTGTCTCAAAAACCATTTCATCGTCAATTTGCAAATTATGATTTAAAATAAGGTCTAACATATGACCCAGTTTGTGAGTAGGGCTATTTACCCATTGCACCAAGTCGAATGATTCAATCAGATTTAAGAATTCACTTGAAAGTGTGTCCTTACCACAGCAAATATGCACATTAAAATCAGCCAGGAGTAAAAAGCGATCATACTTACTGAACATTTCGCTCAGCAAATCAGAAAATTCCTGGACCAACATTCTATGTGGTTTCGGAGGCCGATAGACTAAACCGACCATCACAGGGTTTGTAGTTGTAATTTGAAACAGCTGAAGTTCAAAGCTTTGTAGAGGTTCAACCGGGAGTATCTGACATTGAATGTTTTTAGTTTTTTTTGATGTGTAGTCACACTTATATTAATTCTCGTTTTAGTTCTCCTTTTTTATCCAAAGTCTGCTTGCCATGGTCCATAATGTTTGAACAAAACAACAACAGCGTGTAAATAGACATTACAATCTACACAGTTGTCCACGTCTGTCGCCTTGGTTACTATCAGAGGGCTCTGGTTGCTATTCTGATATGAAGATTGTTCGTCACAATAAAATCATTTAAAATGAACGTTTTATTTACCAACGAGCGTGTGTTTGTCAGCGCCAGCGTTATTGGTACTAATTCCTTGTCAGGTGACCTCTCGCGGCGAAAACAACGGAGGTTCCTATGATCCACGCCTCTCCCCTGACTGTGTGGTGGAACGATCCATAAAACGTTCGGCAAATCGGCTGAATCCATCCACCGATCCCTCCAGGACACTCCAGCAGTTGGACATGCAGACCTCCGATTTATTGCTGGGAGCATCTTAAGTTAAACAGCGATGCCTCCACGGCATCCTCTTTTCCGGTGACGCTTTGTGCACAAAGCATCGTACGGAAACCGCCACAGTTGGCTGGGGACATTTGCCAACGAGGGAGGAGGACAGTGACCTGCTCCCATGAAGTCGGTTGTTAACGCCTCATCCACAGTTGATTTGAGAAGTAATAGCTGATCCCAATCGTAACTCAGAAGTGCAGCAACGTGTTGAGTTAAAAAAGTTAACCAGCATAATAAAATTCAAGCACATACACACAACACCCCAGACCGACGGCCAGCCATACACATCGGCGCCATCTTGCCTGCCCCGTATTTGGTGGGTTGCTGGGTGTTAATGTAAAGCACTGTATACTGTGTGTGTGTGTGTGTGTGTGTGTTATATAACTGATTAATGCTTCTGCAGGAGCGTACATTGAGCTCGGAGATTATCATTGAAATCCTGCTTCTGGCCTTTATTAGTATTCATATAAGGATCAATGTCTGGCGTATAAATAATCCACAGTAGACTGCTATCCGCTTTAGATGAATAATCCCAGAACTCTGTGCGTGGTACATCAGTATTCCTGAACGGATGACGTGATCTGGTGTAAATTTATTGGCCTGTTGGGATTTTTATCAGCTCTTTGCTCTATCTGTAAGTCTGTATGTGTCTGTAAAGGCCGGCGCTGCTCAAGGTGTTCTGGAAGATTTTCTGGGAAGATTCATTTCCCTTCTTACAAAGGGAACAATGTCATGGAAATAAAATAAACAGTAAAAGTGTCACTTCATGGATGAAGGAGGGTTATTAGAAGGGAATCTCATTGAAAGATAAGGCAAGGGAGCACGCCAACACAAGCATGTTAGCATTAGCCAGGACTATCAAGCTACCTTTGACGGGCATTCAAAAGAATCTGTATTTATACAGAAGAATATACAGAGTTTTCTCTGTGCATTTGATATCACAGCTGAGAATGTCACTAGTAAAGGGTTTGGGACTGCGTATTCTTGTTTTCTTTAAATACAAAATAATATACAGATGTTTTGCATCTTTTAAATCAAATATTTCATTACAGTAGATGATTTAGAAGTGTCAGATATTTGTGTTGTTTTGTTTCCCTGTCGGCTATATTTGACACCACAGAAGAAGATATTGGAACTAGGGCTGCACAATATATCGAAAAATGATCGCTCTCGCGATAATAGTATATGCGATATCCGTATAGCAGAGAGGTGCGATAAACTGCATTTATTTTATGTGCCAAGCATTTGTGTGATGCATGCATGCATAGGTTGTTTATCCAAATTCGACCAATCAAATGTGGCCTTACTATCTTTATACCCACCTCCCCAGTAGGTGCTATTATGCTATTGGCTAGATCGGGCCCAAAGGGGAACCTAGTGGCTCAGAGCCAGGGGGGCGGGGTTTCATAAAATATTGAAGCTTACCCGGGCGCCGCCATTGATTAGCTGACCATCACCTGCTGTTAGCGTTCCATTGACTCCCATTCATTTTGGGGTCACTTTGACAGCGAATAACTTTACATCTGAGGCGTTTAAAGACTCCATTTGTCCATTATTTATTTCTAAAGAAACACAAAAATGTATAAAAGGCTCCATTACCTTGTATCTTATGTTATGGCCCCGTAGAAGCAGTTTTTTTGTAAAAATAGGCTCAGAGCAGAGAGTGGAAAATAAAAACTAATGGCGGGAGTAGAGACAAGCGAGGAAAATGACAACAGCGAAGAACCTGTGCCTAAAGAGAACTGTACGTCTGAAATATGGCAATATTTTGGCTTCAATAGAGAAGACGTGTCATAAATGCAGCCAGGTACTTTGAAAGGGGCCGTTCACATATCGCGTCTAAAAACGCATGGAAAGCCCGGCCGCACCGCTATCTCCTCATTTCCACAAGCGCTTGCGTCTGTCGTTGCTATGCAACCATGACCTGCGTGAGCTTGCGGAATTCTGAAAGTTGAGATGTTCTCATCTCGCGCAGCATAGGCGGGCCTGGAAAAATGTGCTTCCATTTTGCGCGCAAAAAACATGATGTGTGTACATAAGTGATGGTGTCACTAAGTCATGCCGAAAAATGTTGGCCACGTCGAGAGGAAACTAATCTCCACAGTCATCTGGAACGCAACCTCAGGGAGCTATATGAAGACTTCAAAATAGGGATGTTAACAGATGACCGTTTGACCGATGGTTGACCGTATCAACGTTAACCGATCAAAGTTGTCGGTAGTCGGTTAAAAAAATAAAATAAGTGATCTCTAAATTAGGCTATTATAGACAGTGGGCTAAACGCTACTACAGTTAGCCATCTCATTCCAAGATATTTTTGTGTGAAATGAACAAATCCCTCACACTCAATTTTTCATAACTCGCCTGTTTGTACTTAATAAACCAATAAAAATATTTGGCGCGAGGTCACAGCGTTTGGGTTCGCGCGCTCATTTAAGAAAATGACAGCTCCGAAGAGACGCCGCTTTAGTTTGAGGTAAGTTAGCAAACTTAACGTTACCTCAAACTAAAGCGACTCTTCGGAGCTGTCATTTTCTTAAATGAGCCGCGGCAATGTTTCAAATGAGCTTCTAACGCTAGACAAACGCCTTTATTTTCAACGCGATCAACTTGTACCCAAACCATTTTGAAACTAAGTAGCCATTTGTCCTCCGATTACATACAAGCTCCTCGGCACCGCGTTTGCGGGACTCATGTTTCGCGCTGTAGGGGATTTTTTTTTTTAAGTGATGTGAGTGGAAGTGTGTGTGTGTGTGAGCAGGAGGCAGAGTGGCAGAGAGATGCGACAGAGTTGCGAAATTGCAGGTGCAGCTCGAAATGGCTGTTATTTAAAATAGCGTAGCTAGCATATTTTAAACTAATCGGTTAACCGGTTTCAACCGGCTAATGAGGCTCGGTGGTCGGTCAAGAACATTTTTAGTTTTCGCCATCCCTACTTCAAAAAGTGTAAGCCCAAATCTACCAAAACTCTAACGAAATGCCAAGTAACAATACAGAGTCTCACAGCCAACCATTAATCAAAGTGTTGCAAGATCAGAAGAATATCTATTAGCCTACCTTATTTTAGTATGATCATTACATATATAAATGATAAAAAAAAAATATAATAATAATAAAAATAGCATTTCTCTAGGGAAATGTAATATCGCAAGAAATATCGTTATGGCAATACTCAACAACAATATCGCATATCGCATATTTTCCCAGTATCGTGCAGCCCTAATTGGAACTGTGTATTCATCAGTGAATCAGCATCATGAGGGCATTTTCCTGCAACTCCAGAGTGAAGTGCAGCTTATTCTGACCAAACACTTTCTACAGTAGACAGAAATAAATATGGTTGCATGTCTGGTATTATTTGCTCCACCATAATTTGAATCACTTATGTCTGCAATAGCATAAAAAACAAGATAAGGACGGCACCATTTCAGTGTGTTTTTCCACAGTTTTATGTTTCAGCTTAGTATTCCAGAAAGCTGAGCTGCACATGACGGAAAATAACTGATTTTCCCACTGGAAATTTCTTGAGAGCAGATGGAGTGGAAAATTGCTGACTTAAATTAGTCATATCTTTCTTCTACAGTGATTCTCTCGCTTTCACTCGCTTTCTCAGTAGGACTAGCTGTCAAAAGAAAGATCTTCTGGATTTGAACAGTGTGTTTCTGCAGTTCACGGTAGGGTTTTGATACAAACGAACCCTGGAATTGCAGCAGTGCTCAGGTACGCCCCTCATGGCTGAAGGTTACAGTTCGCCTCTGAATATTAAACTTTTTCCCCTCAGACAAATGAGTTGTGGTGCTCCGATGAGGCCTTCTCTCAGTTATACAGACACCCACACGGATCTGCAGGTCGACCGGCTTTGAACTTGTGAAGCTCAAAGCATGGCCTCTGCGGCACTAGGTGCTTGTTCTTTGTGTTTTATGTATAATGTGATAAAGCGAGCTGGGTTTTGAGGGGAAAACCCAACCGTTAAATAATAGAATACAAGAAATATGTAGACTTCTCCGAAATCCTACCAGTCAAAGATGAATGAAAGAAAAGCAGCGCTTTTATATGAGACCCTGGCAGGCTGACTAGCAGCCAGTCATCCAGTTCATGCTGGGTTCGGTTCACACAGACGATTCGAGGGGACGTTGTGACATGAGTGAAACACACGTGCATACAGTATCTCGATATTCTTTTATTATTCTCTTATTATAGCCTATTTGAAAAATATTAAATGGTTCCAAATGTTCTAATGAAATGTGATGTTGCGCAAAGAGTGACTGAGTATAGACAGCTTGACTTCCTTTCAGTAATTATAATTATATCCACATGACTAGAGGCTGTGTCTGTGTCACATCCGATAATCTCCCCGTAAACAGCTGGGAGAATATCGGATGTGTATCAGTGTATTGGATCCACGTCATTAATGTTAATCAAACTCAATGTTCTTGACTGAATATCTTTAATAGCTTTAATAAGGATGAATCTATATTTAACTTAAATATCAAATAAATGTCTGCATGAAAGAATGAAGAATGTTGTATGCAAGTTGTTATAAAGAATGCATCATTAAATAAAAAGAAAACCATGTTCTTGTTTATTTATGAGAAGTGATTTAATTTAATTTTAAGATAAATAGAAATGTGTTATGTCACATCAGTTAAATCTGTGTCTATATTGAAAGTTCAAACCTTAATATCATTAATATTAACTGGTTAACAGATGTTTTCATAATGAGTTTGGAAATTTGAGAGAAATGCTTAATTAATGCATTGCAATTGAACTAAACCCATTAGATTTTAGTCAACTGTTGATTTATTCTACTAAAATCTTATGGTATTTAGTTGACTAAAACTAAAACAATTCAGATGACTAAAACTAAATGCCATTTTAGTCAAGACTATGACTAAAACTAAATCAAAATTTGCTGTAAAAATGAACATGATAACAGATCACTCTAAATTGTAATGTAAACACATGCATTTTTTGTAAAGCTGCTATATACAAATAAATGTGAAGTGAATTGTCAGTGGCTCTAAAAGGTTAATTGTTATCACCATTTAAAATAACGTACTGAGTGTAAACCTAACCCAGTGTTAACAAAAGCAAACATGAGGTAAACGTGAGATGAAGCAACCGTGCCATTTTAGATGGACTTGTACCAAAGTGTTTCACATCGCAAGAGCAGTGCTGGACCAGGTGAGCTAACAAGCAGGTTCGCTACATCAGAAAAGCCAAACATACTGAGCTGGGTATGTGGTTCAAATGTCTAAATGTGTTAGTTTACAAATCATGCATTTTGAGGTCATAACCTAGTATTTTGCCAGGAGCCATGTAAAAATAAGTCTTTGATAATCTGTTCGTTTAATAATAGTTTTTGTGAAAAGGAATACAATTTGCTGCTGTTTTACTGATACTATTGTTCGTTTCAACTGGAAACTCCAGTGAATTTTATACATTTTTTGGGACTTTTCAAAAATGTAGAGGCAAAAAAAAAAAAACAGTGAGCCAAGGTTGATTATTTTTAGCAGACATGAGACTTGAAGTTCTTCTTGTTGAGCAGATATTTTGTTGAGCTTGCTGCTCTTTCACAAATTCTCTATCTCATAAGTCATGGACACTGAACCAACTATGGTTGGAGTCCTTTGAAAGTTATTTGAAAGTTTCTAGGATCTTTTACATTTACATTGTCATTTAGCAGGGAAATGTAAGAGGAAGTTGTTTATCTAGCAGTAGGGAAAAAACACAAAAGAAAGTCTATATTCTGAGTCATCGTGAAGAGGCAAAAACAACGCAAGAAGTGCTCAAAATGCGAAGTTCAGGCATTGTTCAGAGTAGCATAAGCCTGATAAAGGAGGATTAAAGGAAAAGGAACGATTTTTTTTTTTTTTTTTTTGGTTAAGTGCTCACGGAAGAGATGGGTTTTCAGTCGTCTTTTGAATGTTGTCAGGGATTCTGCATTCCGGAGGGATCTTTTGAACCCTCATAGGTAAGGTGTTGTTGTGCCCTTGGAGAAATGCTGGCCGGTTGGGCATTTCATCACTTCTCCATTTGGATCACACTGACTGTAGTTTAATGGAGTCAAGAACCTCAGAAATGACTTTGTAAACCTTTCCAAAATGATACATCTCAACTTTTTTTCCCTGTAACAGCTCGGTGTACCTGAGGTGGCCGCTTCTTTAGTGAAAGCTCCAATATATATGTGATTTAAACTCAACAGGGATGATTTGAGTGAAGTCTACCTGTCTGTGGGCTCCTCAGGTGAATATCCAACCAAAATATTGTCAATTTCTCTTTTCAATTTAATATTTTTTTCATTGCAGCAATACGATTAGAAGCCCCAAAAAAGTATTTGTAATCTTAAGGCACATTTGTATCAATGTTATTGCAATAAACGGCAAAATATCAAACTAATGGCATTTATTCTAGATAAACATATATGTATATTTTAATAAATTCTTAAACAATCAGTCAGAGATTGTTTTTTGGACATTTTCTGCTTGTCAAACTCACCATGTGTTTCATTCAAAGTTGTAATTAGGGGATTCCTACTCGATTTCTCTCATTTCTGATGCTTAAAGTGTGTCTTATTAGTCAACAAAGACTCCTAGCAAACACATTGTGGAAGATAAATGATGCTGTGCAAAGCTAGCTATTATCAACAGAGATGATTTATTGTTTTACACCTGCTGCTGTGAATGTTTGCTAAATAGGTTTACTATCATGTACAGTTGGAACGTTGAGTGATTTGATGCTTTTTATTTGCTTCTTGTTGATTGTTAATCATCTCCTGGGGGCCGCCATGTTTGCTTGACATCATACATCCACATCATGGAGTTTAGAATTTCCACAGTTCCAAGTCTGACTTCGAGTACCATTTATTTTTCAAGTCAGCTTAACAACATTAAGTTAGTTCTGAGAAAAACGTTTTTAAATTGCAGAAAATTTGTACTTCTTCTTCTTCTTCTTCTTCTTCAGATACCATAAATCGGAGAGACTCCAAAGTCGGTCCAATTTTCTCCAAAACAAGGCTACCAAATAACCAAATTGTCACTTTTCAGTGAAGATTGAAGATGGATTTCCTGTAAAAACCACATCATAACATAATTTCAATTAGATCGCTAATCATTCACATGGGCCATTAGTGCTCAAACCCCGATGTTTGCTGTTTGCGGCTATATTTTAACGGCCCCATTTTAACGATCTGAAATGCAAGTATCAAACGCGAAACGCAAGTAACTTTGTGGGCGCTGTTGCTATTATACCGGCGGGATAAATGACTTTTGCACCCGACGCAAATCTAAAATGGTTTGGTCTGAAGTAGCTTCATTACTCATAGGTGTGGTTTGGGCGTAACGTGAAATAAACCAATCAGAGCGACATCTCACATTCCCTTTAAGAGCAGGCACGCTTGTTCCACGGCGGATTGTTATTATAACGGCGGATTTGCCAGGCGCACGCCAGGAACGGTTCACAGCCGAGGAGACCGACGTTCTCGCCAGGGCCGTAAAACACAGAGAAGTGACATTGTATGGGGATGGGAGAAACACACCCAAATTAACTTCGGTTAAACAGGCGTATGATAATTTGGGTAAATGTGTAAGCTAGATTTATGCCTATTTTTTCACATCTTCATGGACACTACAATGATTTCCCA
>FLSR01001065.1:79612-205062 GCA_900092035.1 Leuciscus waleckii
CACGCTCAAAATTGCTTAGATCACCTTTCTTTCCCATTCTGACATTCACTTTGGAGTTCAGGAGATTTTCTTGACCAGGACCACACCCCTAAATGCATTGAAGCAACTGCCATGTGATTGGTTGATTAGATAGTTGCATTAATGAGAAATTGAACAGGTGTTCCTAATAATCCTTTATTGATTATGTGTATAATAGTGTATATTGATTATGCATTGGTCTGAAATTGGTTATTTATTTATTTACTTACTCACTTATTTCGAAAGAGCATTATTTCAACCTAGCACTGTTTATTCAAAATGTTTTGAAAGAAGCACATCTAGTTAAGTTTCCATGAAATTAAATGAAGGCAAAAAAAAACAAAAAAAACCCATTTACTCTTATAATTATAATTATTAATAATATTGAAAACAGTCATGCTGCTTCATATTTTTGTGGAAACTGTGATACATTTTTTTTTTTTTTTTGGGTCAAGATTCTTTGATGAATATAAAGTAAAAAATAACAGCATTTATTTGAGATAGAAATCTTTTGTGACAAAATAAAGGTCTTTATTGTCACTTTTGATCAATTTAATGAGTGCTTGCTGACACAGAGTCGTACTGACACCAAACATTTGAACGATAGTGTATTTTTACTAAAACTTTTCAATACTTGAAAATGCTATTGAGGATGGGTGAGCGGGGCACAACCTAACGTAGGGCTAGTGTAACACACTTTTTTTAAATACTTCCACACATGCCAGCATGACGAAACTTAGTGTATTTACTAGTTGCCATATCAACACTATATAGAAAATATTGCCCCTAAATTTCTTTCTTATTTAAAATTAGACAAATCTGATATTTTAATCTTATATCTGTTATTTAACAGCTGATGTGGTTATTTAATGCTGATCTAACCAGCAGAAGACACTCGCTGGGTTTAAATCCCAGTTTTACAGGTGGGGCATGTTGTCACACTGCGTTACAATATTACTATTAGAACTTTGCCATTCTATTCTATACTTTTATGAATTCTATTGAGAAACCATGAAAAAAAAAAGGTGAATAAAGACAGAGTCAATGTTTAGAAATTATGAATTATTATTATGTTTTGTACTATTTTGTAAAGCTGTGTTTACCGGTGTGTTTGCTCATTTTTAATTATTAAAAAATGCCATTGTTTTATATGAAAAAAATAAAGGGTTAGTTCACCCAAAAATTAGCCCATGATTTACTCACCCTCAAGTCTTCCTAGGTGTACAGTACAGGCCAAAAGATTGGACACATTACTATTTTTAATGTTTTTGAAAGAAGTTTCTTCTGCTCATCAAGCCTGCATTTATTTGATCTAAAATACAGAAAATAAAAATAATAATATTGTGATATATTATTACAATTTAAAATAATTGGTTTTCAATTTATTTTACTTTAAATTATCATTTATTCCTGTGATGCAAAGCTGGATTTTCAGGATCATTACTCCAGTCTTCAGTGTCACATGTGACATCCAGTCTATCACATGATCCTTTAGAAATCATTGTAATATTCTGATTTATGATGAGTGTTGGAAACAGTTCTGCTGCCTAATATATTTGATGAATAAAAGGTTAAAAAGAACCGCATTTATTCAAAATAAAAAAAATATTTTCTAATAATATAAATATTCTTTACTATCACTTTCGAATAATATAAATCTTCTTTACTATCTATCACTTTTAATCAATTTAACACATCCTTGCTGAATAAAAGATTGATTTATTTCAAAAAAAGAAAGAAAAAAATACTGACCCCAAATTACTGACCAGTAGTGTATATTGTTGTTACAAAATATTTCTATTTTTTAAAACATTTGCTTTTTTATTTTTTATTTTATTTTTTTATTCATCAAAGTATCCTAAAGTATCACAGGTTATGAAAAAATATTAAGCAGCAGAACTGTTTCCAACTTTGATAATGAATCATCATATTAGAATGATTTCTAAAGGATCATGTGATAGACTGGAGTAATGATCCTGAAATTCAGATTTGCATCACAGAAATAAATGATAATTTAAAGTATAATAAATTGAAAACCAATTAGTTTAATTTATAATAATATATCACAATATTACATTTTTTTCTGTGTTTTTGATCAAATAAATGCAGGCTTGATGAGCAGAAGAAACTTCTTTCAAAAACATAAAAAATAGTAATGTGTCCAAACTTTTGACCTGTACTGTATATGTCATTCTTCTTTCAGACGAATACAATCTGTGTTATATTAAAAATGTCCTAGCTCTTCCCAGTTTTATAATAGTGAATGGCCGGTTTCTGTTTAAAGTCCATAAGAGTGCATGTATCCATCATAAAAGTGCATGTATCCATCATAAAAGTGCATCTATCCATCATAAAAGTGCATCTATCCATTATAAAAGTGCATCTATCCATTATAAAAGTGCATCTATCCATTATGAAAAGTGCATCTATCCATCATAAAAGTGCATCTATCCATGATAAAAGTGCATCTATCCATGATAAAAGTGCTCTACACGGGTCTTCGGGGGTTAATAAAGGCCTTCTGAAGTGAAGAGATGTGTTTGTGTAAGAAAAATATCCATATTTAAAACTTTATCGTCTAAAATAACTAGCTTCCGGGAGACGGCCTACGCAAGTCGACTTACTGTATGCCAAAAGAGTAACACTTGACGATGTATGACGTAGGATGTAGGAGTAGCGTAAGCTTTGACGCCTCTCGTGGTCCAAACAAACAGGGCTGGGCAACAAACTCAAGTTTCAATCTCAAACTCAAAACTTCTCATTTTAGATTCTAAATGACTTCTGTATTCTTTAATGCTGTGGGCCTAATTTTCTGCCAGAGGTCCTGCACATCTTGTTCAGATACATGGCATCGTGGATTCGATCAAATACCAACAGATGAAAAAATAACCTCTGCTAGAAATCTTAGAATGGGCCATGTTTGAGTCTTCCAACAGGACAGTGATCCAAAAACAAATATCAAAATCAAAACAAAAATGGGTAACTGAGCACAAAACCAAGAATCTGCAATGGCCATCCCAGTCCCTGACCTGAACCCTATAGAAGAGGAGTGGGGGGAACTGAAGAGGAGAAGCGCCAACATGAACTTGTGAATCTGAAGGATCAGGAGAGATTCTGTGTGGAGGAATGGTCTCTGATCTCTGGTCAGGTGTTCTCCAAACTCATCCGGCATTATAGGAGAAGACTCAGAGCTGTTATCTTGGAAAAAGGAGATTGCAGAAAGTATTTAATTAAAGGGTGCCAATAAATGTTCCCAATATGTTTTGGGGAAAAACATTTATTTCATAATGTGATTTTCCCCCCACTTTCAATTATTTTACTTCATTAAAGGTTAGATTTTAGCATTTAAAAAAAATAAATAAAAAAAAATCTAAAGGATAAACAATGCAGATTTATTTTATACAGCCATCTTTTATCATATTTACCAAAGGGGCAAATAATTCTGACCAGCACTGTAGGATGGCTTGAGGGTGAGTAAATAATGGGATAATTTTCATTTTTGGGTGAACTATCCCTTTAATAGTTGTATTTTATTGAGAACATATTTTAGTTAGTCTTGTATATTTTTTTATTTATTAGATCAGATGACATTTTAAGCTGTCATATGCTCATGTTACAATGTGCCCCTCACATGTTACAACATACCACACCTATGGGGCATGTTGTCACATTTCACTTCCATTTTTTCGGGGTAAATAAAGAACAAAGTATTCACTGTATAATTGAAACAAAACCACATAATTGTACTAGACGTGGAAATTAATGCAGGAAAAAATAAATACTCTGATCCTAAGTAGATTTACACAAACTGAGAAAGTCAAAAAGCATTAGGTTGTGCCCCGCTCTCCCCTACTTCCATGAACATTGAGGATGCAATCAACAAAATGACTCGAGGAAATAATTCGACATTTACTCACTCTAATGTTGATGTTGTTACTGAAGTTTAAATCAAGGGACGATATGAAAACATTTAAAAGTCATGGATCTTAAAGTTAGTACGGTTAGTAACTTGAACACTCAAATGAATAGTGCAATAAAATAATATAAATACATTTTTTTGTAAGATACCAAGCGAGATTGAATGTTTCCTAAAGATAAATTAATTTGATTCTGTCATTTTATGCTTTTAATCATCTTAAATTGGAAAGTCTGAAAGTGTACAAACGTAATTCACAATGGCAGAGTGTTGTATCAGTCACCGGAACAACAGCTCCATTAATCCTCATCACAGTGACTGTCACATTTACACACTCTCACTTTCTCCTTAATCAAAGAGATAATTAGGAGATAATTAGTGGGTTGGAAATTTGGGCACGGAAAAGAAAAAAAAAGACAAAACTGTTTTACTTCCTCCATCAGAGGCCAGATTGAGGTGCAATCTGTCTGGGAGGCTGACTCCACCTGTCAGGGGAATAGGGAAGGTGTGGAGGTGTGTGTGTGTGTGTGTGTGTGTGTGTGTGTGTGTGTGTGTGTGTGTGTGTGGGTTCACCTCCACACGACAGAGAAAACCACTCGTCTAATCAGAATGAAGGGATGAGAGAGAGAGAGAGAGAATTATAATGGTAGTCCTACTGTAAAAATAATAATAATGCTAAACAATGTGTTAAAGTAGTTTCAGCTATTTAATTGGTTGAATTAAATTTTATATTTATATTAATTTAATATTAATATTTAATATAAAATAAATAAATAAATGAACTGGTCACTTTACAAGTCAATCAGACATGTTTCTGGTTCAGACAAATGGATGATTCTCTACTTGAAAAAGCAAGTTGACAAAATCTGGCTCTACGAAACTAACCATCACAAGTGAGCAACAGCGAGACAAAATTGTCAGTAATAGTGGAGGAGGATTCATAAACTCAGTCTATTGAATCATAATTTGGTCCATTAGAGCACAATCTACTATATTAAATCATAATTTAGTCCATTGGAAGAAGGAGTAGTTCGCGTTAGATTGTTGTTATCTCAAATGGAGAGCGTGAGCCTTGAATTTTAATTCAGACTTTCTTGTTCTTCAAATCCACACACTTTCTCGTATCAGACGACATTTCTGTTTCTCGTTATTCTCATGCTGAACGCAACAGCTTGGCCCTTTTGTCTGGTCAGTTGCCCTTCATGCTGGAGAAGGACATTAAAAATGAGATTTGGAGGCCCCTTTATCACTGCTGGACGGCCCGCCGGAGGCTCGGCGAGCGAGGAGGCCGGTGAAATATAGCGCATCTCTCTGCTGTGGAGACTCTAACCATGCTTTTATATGGGTATTGATTCACTGGCTCTTCTCTTTATGAAAAAGACACTTTTTTGTTATCTGTTTCAGTGAGTTATTAAAGAGGAAATTGAGTTATAATTCTGATGGATTTTCGCAGCATGTTTGGGTTCATTTTGCACTTTTCCTTATTTCTGTCTCTTTTTCTCTCTGTTCCACCTCTTCCATTCCTTTACATGTCTTTATTCACAGTTATTCTGCAAGTGTCATGTGATTAAGTAATGTAAGCCTCTTAATTAATGGACATTTATGACAGGGCGGGAGGGGGCGGGAGGGGGCGGGGACGTGATCGGCTACATTCATTGCGGGACATTTAATGAAAATACAATCGCAAGTGTCTTAACTGTGAGTGTAAATATAATTAAGAAAAATAACACATAAATTATCATTTTGCTACAGTTTTTGGTTGAACATATTAAACATATGTAATCATTTCTGTAATGCATTTTAATTTTAATTTTGTTAACATAATTTTGTTAACATATGTATTCAATTTACATATTAAAACTAGTGTATGAAATGGCAAATTAAATTATATAATTGAATTATCATTTTCATTTTGCACAAACGTTGCACAAATGCACAGTGTAGATGACCTCAAGCTGTTTGCGGTAAGGTTGATTGTGGGTTTTATTATGACCCATAACGCAATGTAAAAAAAAAAAAAAATGGTGCTTATGGCTTCATTGATTGATTTTGTGCATCATTGCACTCTGAAATGCTTTAGACTGCAATCCATAAAACAGTGCAGTTACAATACATGTTGGATTCTCAGTGTCACCACAGGGGGCGCTATATTGATTATATTGCTAACCTTCGGTAACCGTTAATTTTTTGTTTAAATACTGTACTTTGAAGTCAATTGTTTGAATAGAATTCTGCTGAGCAATTTAGTCAAAGTTTACATATTTATCAAACTTGTTTTTAACGTAAGAACGGACCATTTGTAGCTTGAATGTGCGAGACTTCTGGAGTTTGACACTTCCAGTTATTTTAGATACTTGATACTGCAAATTAGCATGGTATCATATTATTTTAATTTATTATTATAATCATAAACACACTGTTTTTTTCACACAAATAGGTTTACCATTTACTGTGCTTTGCTAATCTTCTAGTTACTGACCTAAAACAACAAATCAATCTGAAGTCTCATACATTCACAAGAAATAGCGATATGAACCGAACAGTTCATGAAGTAGTTAATTGCTTAGTTGCATGAAAAACTAAATGTTTATTCAAACTGGGAATAAATGATATACAGAAAGCGAGCAAAGAATGCTCTCTATCACTGAAGCGGTTATGCACTCTTACAAAAACTCCAGTTACAATTACTAAAGTTGTCTATCTGTCGTGTCTGCACTTTGTTGTATATGATAATTGACTTTGCGAGAGTGCAGAATTCAGTCAGTGAGTGTGTGCACTGAACAAACACTGAACACTGGCCTTTTTTTCATCTAATCTAAATGACTCTGATCTGAACGGAAATGTGTGTGATTGGTTATAATGCTCAACACTAAAAAGAAAAAAAAACATGTAAAGGGAAATCAACGTGTGAGCAGATCTTAATGTAATGCTCTAATCAAACTTTTCATTCATTTTCACATTTTACTTTAAGCACAACAGCCGTAATAGATTTAGTTACCTAAACTTAGCATGCTACGGACAAGCCCAATGAAAAATACTCCCTGGAGACAGGAGGAGCCCGGCCAGGAGTCACCCCACAGAGCCCAGTCCCTACATGAACCTGAGCCTCCCAAGACTTGCAGAGTAGTACAGTGGATAAAGGTGACGTGGACAGCCGACTTAAAAACATGATGGACATAATCATCAGTTATGCCTCTGAGAGGTTTGGCCACATTGAGAAAGGAAAAACTAAGCCCACCATTTATGCCATGAACCGAAAAAACCACCAAAATGCATCAACTGCGGCAGGAGCTTCGAACCCCAAAGAAGCAGTATAAGTCTGCCTCTGAAGAAGAAAAGCCAGCAATAACCAGTTCATGAGAGATATTGAGGATTTTTTTCCAAACAGCAGCCGTTTGTCTCCAAGCAGCTGTTTGGAAAAACCAAAAGAGTTTTTGATAAATGCAACACGCTGCTTAAACCAGAGGCGACCTAGTTGTTCTGTGGTCGAACTTGGCAAATGCTTGTGGGTAAATACCACATAGGCTGGTTGAGTTGCCTTGATCTTGGATTATTACAGCAAATTTAGGGTGAGGGTCACATCTGGGTCAGAAAATCAAGCTGGCACAGTCTTGAGAAAGGATTAATAACAGGTTGCACAATTTTGTTGGTTCTTTTTGCTCTTGCTATGCTTATGGTGGTCAAATCAGCCAAGGTAGAGTGCAGGGGCCCCGTGACAAAGTCTGGTGTATGACCGTCCCCGATAAGAGCATTCATGGATGACTTGACAATTACAACAATGGCTGTTGCAGGGAACAGGTGAATTCTATAAGGCCTAGAGAAACTTGGAAGGATGGAAGAGGCAAATGTCTTGCCGAAGCAAAGGCTGTAAGCCATACTGTGAGCCCATTGGTTGTAGGGGCTTCGCAAGGCGATCACTTGGAAAGTCTTCAGCTGACTCAGGATTACGAGGGTGGCAAAGGAACAGCCATTTTTTTCACGCTTGTTCATTTTGGTGGCACTTTTGGCCACCAATCATTTCCAACCCTGCTCTATCTTCCCCTTCAGTATAGAGGTTGGTTACTGCAAGAGTGCAGGTATGCACTTAATATGTTTGCGGATTTGCGTAAAGCAGTGGTCGCCAACCCGTCGATCGCTTTGTTGTGGTGCAGCCTTTTTTCAAGAGATGTAACGTTCGACCAGCCATAAATCGGAAACGGACGGTTTGTGCTCCAAACACACAATCGGCAACTGGGCGGTTTTTAGTTTCACTTTGGATGCTCTCTATTCCAGACTTGCAAACAAACTGCATTGCAATCGTTTCCCGAAATGGCATTTGTGTGAAAATATTACGAAGTCTGTTAACAGGAGGTTAGCATAGGCCAGAGATGGGACAAAGAGACGGATGCAAAGAGAGCGCAGACGCACAGCAGAGAAAATACCAGACGCAGCAAGATCACTGTTTGTGATGCTCGAAATATAGGAAGAAAAATATAAATGTTGAATTGGGGTGGGGATTTATATGAATTTATCTCTGAATGAAACTGACTGTCTTTAGAATAGTTTCAATGGAATTTTCTTTTCCTCTTACCTCCTTATAAAGTCATGTTTATAAGCGCAGCTGCTTTTTTACAGCGGTACACAAAGAAACGCTTCTTTTCCATGAGCACCACCTGCTGTCAGAGAGTCAATTTGCATTTTCATTGTCCGTCTGTTTTTGTTTTATGCAGGTGTGTCTTATGTAACAATTTCACAAAGCTAAAGTCAGACCATTCTGTATTTGCAAGTCTTGAAATCATGCAATCTAATTTAAATCAAAAACAACATGCTACATGTGTTTAGCATCTTTGTTTGGATTGTGATTAAAATGCAGTGATTGACTCTAATTTCAAATGGCTACAGTTTTTTTTTTGATTGGACTGTTATAGAGCAAATTAACAACAAATAGATTTGCTTAAAGAAGAGAAAAAAACGGCAGCTGGTATCGGAATTGGTCAACTTGCTCTATAGGTAGATCTTGCCTTTCATCAAGGCCGAGGTCATCTTGGGCTTTTGCTAGAGTTTTTATAAGACATATTTCTTGTTATAGTTCTGGATAGTATCATGATGACCAGAGTTTAACTCACCTACAAAGGTATCAGGGAGAGAGAGTGTATCCTGTCAGCGAGAGGTAAAGTCTGCACAGGCTTTGTGTTTGGGCTGATGAGCTGGGCGTTTTCTGCACTGGAAGCGGCCGTGAAAGTAATGCTTGGTAAAGGGTTTTGCCATCAGGAGAGGAGATAAGGTGTTCTCTCACTTTCTGTATTTCTCCCCCTCTCTGGCTGCAGCGCTTTTAAGTGGTTCAGCCTTTGAAGTGGAGGCAATTGGTTCTTGCTGCATGTATTGCCATGGAAACGATTTGACTCTGCCATTCACAAAGAGCCCCCTGTAATATGAGAGCATCTTTGGAAGTCAGTTGGGGTCCGTCCTGTAAGTGTGAGAGGTGTGCGAGTCTCCATTTAGGGCTGAACAATATTGAAAAAAACTGACATTGTGATTTTGTTTGTCTCCAATATATATCGTGATATGAAAAAAATAAATAAATACAGGATGCATCACCAGATAACTTGAATAGCTTCAAGTTATTCATTTGTATAATATTTGTAAAGATTTTGCGATTTTGTTGAGTGCATCTGCTTAGAAAGTAAAAAAAGGCTTTTTAAAAGTGTAAAATCCTTTTTAGGTTAAACGATTTGGGAAAAACTTGAACAATTTGGGTGTTCATACATGGGCTTACAAGAACCAACTCAAACCAAACCAAACTAATATATATATATATATATATATTATTATTATTATTATTATTATTATTATTATTTTATTTATTAGCTCGAATATTTATGTTCAGTAATTATTATCATTAAAGTGAAATTACTGAATTTAAATATTCGAGCTTGATAAAAATGAATGGAGTCACGTGGGGCCGTCGAGGAAGATGGCAGCATAGTTGTGTAGCTCCGTAGGCCCACCAATATTTTCTATTATTCAAGCATATTCATTCCACATTTTTATCAAAACTAGTGCCTTGGTAAGATCACATACTTGGAGAACAAAAAAGTGCTTTAGATCGCAAATGTCGACCTCCACATCGAAGTATTTTAAGGGGATAGCGACGAGCCGCATGACGACCAGACAGACTTCGCTGGCACAAGAGTCGCCATCGACCCAGCCCACAGACCAAGGTTCAAAGATGGAAAACGTATTATAAGCTTAATACTTACTTATAAATAAGTAAAATGAACTCTACCTTACAAGTGGTAGCGACGGATGTGTCATCAATAAAATAGGTTGTTACTGACCTTAAAAATTTGGTGAATGCAATCCAAGAAAGGCTGGACAAAGCAGAGGGCTGTATCTCCACGTCACCTCGAAGCTCGTCGGTGTCGGCGAGCAACATGATAAAAGCCTGGAAGTTATGTGGAACCGAATCGAGGATTTAGAAAACAGGAGCCGCTGCAACAACGTAAGGATGATCGTCTGAAAGAAGGGCTGGAGGGAGGTGGATTGATCAAGTGCGTGTGTAAAATCTTATCGAAGGGACTGGGTATTGATCCGGATGGAAAGTTCGAGATTGAGAGGGTGCATCGCTCCCAGGCCCAGTGCTGATCAACCACCAAGAATAGTTTTGATTAAGTTTCTGCTATGGTCAGCCAGGGAGAAAGTATTACAAGCGGCCAAAAAAAGGAATGACCGAATGGGAGGGATGTAGGATTTCTTTCTTCCCCAACATTTCAAGAGAGTTGGCCAGAAAACGGAGGGATTTTACCGCTTTGCGGAGGATGCTGAGAAGCGTCAACGTGAAATATACGCTGGCATATCCAGCCTCACTTCGTTTCACATGGCAAGGGAAGAATAAGGTGTTTACATCGAGTGTGGATGCAGAGCAGTTCATCAAAGAACATTGCGGGGCAAAAGAGTGACGGGACCAAATATTCTTTGCAAGATTGTCAAAGTGGAGCATATGGGTCAGGTGCGGTGGGTGGGCAGAAGAGTAGGATAACTGGCTGTCTCGGAACAGTTTTGACAGCCAAGGCAAGGCTGGATACTGATTTTATTCATATTTTATATTTTATTCATAATTAACAAGCAATCAAAATTGGGTTATGATCCTAATAAATAAGAGGCTGAATTTTTTTATGTCAACGGAAACTAAAGACGATGTTGGGAGGATTATATGTATAGAAACCCTCATGCCAGTAGCCATATCACCCTCTAGCCCAAGACTGGTTGCCCACTGAAGCTAAGCAGGGTTGAGCCTGGTCAGTACCTGGATGGGAGACCTCCTGGGAAAACCAGGATGCTGCTGGAAGAGGTGTTAGCGTGGTCTGTGTGGGTCCTAACGCCCCAGTAGAGTGACGGGGACAATATACTGTCAAAGAGCATCGTCCTTCGGATGAGATGTTAAACCGAGGTCCTGACTCTCTGTGATCATTAAAAATCCCATGGCACCTCTCGTAAAGAGTAGGGGTATAACCCCGGTGTCCTGGCCACATTCCCTCTAATGGCCCTTGCCAATCATGGCCTTCTTATAATCCCCATCCATTGAATTGACTCTATCACTCTCTCTCCTCTCCATCTATAGCTGGTGTCTTGTGAGCGCACTGGCACCGCTGTACTGTGGCTGCCGTCGCATCATCCAAGTGGATGCTGCACACTGGTGGTGGTTGAGGAGAGACCCCGACATGATTGTAAAGCGCTTTGGGTGTACAGTAGTACATATGAAAAGCACTATATAAATACCTCATTACTTCATTCATTCATTCATTAATGGAGTTAAAGTGATATTATGCAATGTATATGCCCTCAATAAGACAGATCCGGGTTTTATAAATAAAGTAAACAAGATTCTTGGTGACAAAGAGGAGCAAATAATTATGGCTGGGGACTTTAATCAGGTTATGGATGGGGTTCTGGATAAGAGTAAATATCAGGGACCTTCAATACCAAGGGATAGGGCTGCCCTTCATTTGCTAAGAGAGGATATTGGATTGACTGACATATGGCGCTTGGTAAATCCAACAGAAGAGAATATATATTTTATTTTTTTTTGTCATTGCCATACATTTTTTGCTTTCAAACTCTATCACTGATCAGGTAGTAGATTGTGAAATTGGAGCAATAGTATTATCAGACCATGCGACTGTGGAATTGGGTATAGCTCTAAATACAGAAGCTGGTAGAAAGGGAAGATGGTGTTTAAATATTATTACAAGATGAGAAGTTTAGCACATTATTGGCTGATGATCTGACCTCCTTCTTTGAATTGAATGTAGGAAGCACTGATAAGTTGGCGTCTGTATGGGAGGCCTCAAAAGCATACATTAGAGGGAAACTGATTGCAAAGGCAGCTAGAAAGAAAAAGGAAGGAAGAGACTTGGTTAAGAACTTGGAAGCAACAATTTGTACACTGGTTGGCTAGACATTACTTTAATGATTTATATCAGGATATTTTGTAAATAAAAATTTCAATTACATGAGATATATAATAAAAAAAAGCAGAATATGCTCTATTTAGACTATGGACAAGGTTTTATGAAGGCGGTGAAAAAGCGGGCAAGCTCCTGTCCAGACAATTAAAACAGCAAAATGCTGCTAACATTATTCCGGCAATTAAGAAAGGAGATACTATGGTATCATTGACAAAAGATTTTTCAGAAGTTCTATAAACATCTATACACATCTTCAGGTAACATTGAGTTACCTAAATTAGATGTATTGCAGTCCGAGTCTCTAGACCTTCCCAATACACAAGAGGAGGTTAAAACTGCAATAGCCTCTATGAAATCTGGCAAATCTGGGTGGACGGGTTTCCAGCTGAATATTATAGAAATGATGTTTACATAGTGGCCCCAATTCTATCAGAAGTCTATATAGAGGCATTTGAAGCTAAAGTATTGCCTAGTACTTTCATGGAAGCATTGAAAACATTAATACCTAAAAAAGATAGGGATTTAAAAGATCCGGCTAATTTTAGGCCAGTAAGTCTTATTAATGTGGACTGTAAGGTGTTGGCTAAAAAAATTGCTTCACGGTTAGAAAAGATTAACCAAGTATAATTTATAAGGACCAAGTGAGCTTCATTAAAGGAAGTCATCAGCCGATAATATGAGAAGGCTAATTCATCTGATGTGGCTAAATTCTTCAGAAAATATATATCCTTAGACGCCGAAAAGGCTTTCCACAGGGTGGAGTGGGGCTTTTTGGCTGCAGCCCTGTCGAATTTTGGATTCGGTCATACTTTTAGGTCCTGGGTTAGTTTATTATATAAAAATCATAGAGCGGCAGTGATGACAAATGGCATGACTTCCTCATTTTTCACAGTTTCAAGAGGTACTCGTCAAGGATTCCCACTGTCCCCGTTATTATTCACAATAGTTTTAGAGCCTCGAGCCATTATGATCAGGGCAGACTCAAACATGATGGGAGTAAGGGGGGCAGAGGAGGGGATAGAGCAAAAGTTAATGCTGTATGCGGATGATATTTTGTTGTCTCGTTGATCATGTTATCTCGTGATCCTCTCGAATCTTTACCTCCATTAATGAGTATTATCCAATTATATTCAAGTGTGTCAGGATACAAAATAAACTGGGAGAAGTCGGAAGCTATGCCAATGTCTAGAACATGTCATTGCCATACAGTGACCCAATTTGGCTTTAAATTGATTCCAAAAGGTATGAAGTACCTTGGGGTTAAATTAACGCAGAAAGTGGAGGATATAATGTTATTGAAGTATGAACCACTGCTGTCAAAGATAACAAATAATATGGACAAATAGGAACAGCTGAAACTCTCTCTGTGGGGAAAAGTAAATATTGTTAAAATGGTTATTGCTCCGCAGTTCAATTATATATCCATGATGATACCTGTGAACATTCCAGACCCGATCTTTAAAAGATATGGCGAGATGAAATGGCCAAACTGGCTAAACATTGGGACGAGACAGATTCTGAGTTGGACTGGATCAAGATAGAACAGAAACTGGCCTCACCATTTCATCCATTTCATGCTCTGGAGCTAAATGGGACTCAAATCCAGTGGCAAAACATTCAAGACATGTTTGGAGCAAATTCATAAACTGTGCAGGACATCACATTATAAACACTCATTGTGGATAACCCTGAAATTTGTATAGGTAAAGCAGGGCTGTTTTGGAAACAATGGCAGCTTAAAGGGGTAACTGTAGTTGGTGATCTGTATGAGAACAGATTTTTTTATGTCATACTCTGAATTGGTGAAAAATATAATATTGGGGTCCAAAGAAACTTTTGAAAGTATCTTCAGATTAGACATTGTGTCAATAACAAATTTAATGCAAGTGATAACCCTGTTTTTATGCCTATCTTCAATTGCCACGTGAAGCTCAGACTGCTTCTATGTGTTACAAATCAATTCTTAGTGTAACTGCAGATACCTGTAATAACCTGAAAACAATATGGCAGAAGGATTTGGGGATTAATATCCATGATAATGACTGGCGGTACATCCTATTTAATGTGGGAAAGAACATACGGGAAGCTAGGGGGAAATTCATTCAGTGCAAAATAGTACATAGATATTATTATACACCATCTCTAGGCTTTACAGGATGGGAATAGCTGGAAATAATCTATGCTGGAAATGTAATGAAGAAGAGGGTACTTATTTACATATGATTTGGGAATGTTCTTTGGTTCACCCATTCTGGTGTCAAATTCTGGCAGTACTTGAAGAGTGGATGGGGTCTAATTTACCTGTGGAACCGCAACTATGCATTCTTGGAGATAAATCAGTGCTACCCAACATAGCAAAAAAAATACATTGTATTTTGTATGTCCCAAAACCCCAGACCTGAAAGACTGGTCTTTCCACTTGAGTTTTCATAGGCCACATTTACACTGTTATTGACCAATTCAACATAAAATAATAATAATTATGATTGAATTGTGATTATTATTAAATATAATAAAATGTGAAGTATATTGTAATAACACTATTGTACTGTAAAATAAGAAAATAATCTTTATCTTAATTAAATCAAAGTTTTTTTTTTTTTGTTTTTTTTTTGATGGGTTGTCATCAAATAACATATAGTAATCTTTATCTTAATTAAATCAAAGTTTTTTTTTTTTTGTTTTTTTTTTGATGGGTTGTCATCAAATAACATATATTTAATTAAATCATAGTCATTTGGCAATCACACTAAGCCATATCATGATATCGGTTTTATTTCACATTTGTTGAATGCTGAATACATGCAGCAAGAACATAATTATGTTGAAATAAAACCGATATCGTGATATGGCTTAGTGTGTTTTGACTATGATTTAATTAAATATATGTAATTTGACCTTCCCTGTTGTACAAGTCCCTGTTGTACCCTGTTTTGTGGATGAAAGTCATCCATCTCTATTTCTTGCTGTCAGTTTCTTTGTCATAAACATGTCCCTCTGATATCTAAGGAGGTTTTCTAACAAACTCAAATCACCTCATGATGTCGTATTCCCTCTCAAAGGTGCTTCCGACTTTTTGTTTCTGAATATCTCTGGCACTCGAAAGCCTTCAAGTATATTTTCCTCTCAGGCAGGCACGTGTGTGTGCCGCCAAAGTGCTCGCGTTTGTTCTGCACCTATTTCCTCCAGAAATAATCTCATTTCGAAGCTGGCTAGTGTTTGGCAGTTCCTACTCTCTCATCCCAGGAGCCTCTCGCTCTTCGCTGTCTTTCGGCAGAAGAAGGATTTGATTTGATAAAACCACCGCAGAAACATCATCCGTGCTCGTTTGTTTACCTCCACTGACTCGGTTGCTACTTCAAAGTCAGCGGAGACAACATTGGGAGCTGGGGAACTAGTGTGAATGTGTGTGATCTCGTCCTGTCAGTGGTTCTGTTCTGTTTGTGTGTGTTAGAGATTAACTGATGGCCGTGGACAGGCTTTCTGGAGCTTCGCTGGTGTTAGTCAGGAGGGAGATGTGGGTGTAATTGAGGTCATTTGTCAAAGTCTTGACCTTGTCTAGACTGGTCGCTGTCTGTTGAAAAAAACATAATGTTATTTTTTATTTATAGAAAAGAAAGAATTGATGTTTACCAGTCCAGAGGCCCATGTTAGAGGTTTTTATATGAAACTTTCACATGGAGTTCTTATAATGTAACTTTCAGAACATTCGAATCCCCTTCTGAATCTGAATGTTAGTTATTGATGTCAAGTTAGCACTTTTCATAAAGTCACTGATATACTCACGGCGACGTTCCTTTTCATCTTTGCTTGGGGGGAAAAAAGTTAAAAATACTTTTTCAGTGATTTACTGCTTGCGAACATCCCGAACCCGCACACACTGCTGAGAGTGACTTTTAGATGAATATGTAAATATATGTTGCGCGCTTTCCTCTCAATTACAAAGTAAACACGTTAAAAAAATAACAGTGGTGAGAAAACAGCAGTTAAGAAAGCATCTGATCATAGTGATATGGACATATTTGCACAAACTCTACAATCTGGCTCTAGCCTGACAAGCCAGACCCACATCAAGATGTTGGTTCTGGGAACACACCATTGGCTCGGCTCAATCCGAGGGGCGGGATAAACGGTTGTCTTTCAAATTCCCTCTGCAAGCAATAGGATAGCGCTACAACCAACCAGAGCGTCCTCCCACCAGTGGAGCTAGTAGATAGATTAAACTTTTGCTGTATCTGGTCGGCAAAACTACAAACACATCTTCTTTTTTTAAGAATGACTTAAATGCCATTCTTTGTTCTTTTCTCAAAGAAAAGCTTAACTCCAAGTCTTCCAGAGTCGCGGCCAAAGCCGATTCGAAAGACCGCTGTTCGCCAGCAGCAGCCGCCATTCTTTGTTTTCAAGTAGCAGGGAATTCACACGGAACCGTCACAACTCTGTCATCATTATGTTAAGCCCGCCCATCGACTCTATACACGATGTGATTGGCCTGACTAGAGTTTGGTTTTTCCAGCTCAAAAGTCAACGGAGAGTTGCTTGACTACCCTGGCTACAAAATAAATTTTGCAGCCGCTAGGGCGCGTCTAGATTTCTAGGCTAATCCGGCTCTCCAGTCAAGTCACATCATGTTTATTTATAGCTCTTCATACAATAGATTGCTTTAAGCAGCAGCTTTACAGAATTAAACATGAAAAAACAATGTCAGGGTTTATTTCAATTAGAATTTACTATAAAGTCTGCTTTATAGTACTTATCTACTTCTCCAGTCTGACCTCGATGTACAAAAGAAATTGACGAATTAGGCAGAAGACGTTTTTTTTTTTTATTAAAAAAGGGGGGGGTTTATAACCACAACCCCCTTTATCAAAGAAGGCGGAGCTTCATAGCCACACCCACCTATTTCAGAATCACCACGGACCAATGGTACACGTAGTTCAAAGGCGTTTACTAACAGGGTAAACTTTTCTAGAAAGTTTGCTTTGGCCAGGTGTTTCAGAGTCCCGAAACAAACACCAAACGTACATCGTTTTGGACTGATTTTGTTCAAAATGAAGTCACATTAGTTCACTTGATGTTAATCGGGGCCTTAATGTTATTATTGCATTGAACATGCTGAAATTTGCTGGTGCAGCTTAGATTAAAGACTCTCTGAAATACTTTCACCAGGAGTTTAATTTTCAGTAATAGTGTATTTCATATTGAAACAAGAAAGTTGGAGTGGGTACATTAATATGTTGTCTGTTTTTAAGTAGCGTATAGATTTTAGTGCCCAACAAAGAGGCGCAACATACCCATGATTTCTATGACAGTTGCATTTGTAATTTAGTGTGTGGGGACATTTTTATATAGCATTTTATTGGTCACAAATTCACCCTTGTTAACAAAATGATTTATTTTTGTCAACTTTTAGGAGTATACTAACATATAGATGGCTCTAATCTAATAGACATGGACTGAATGTCACAAAACCTATTGATTTCATGGGGTCTATAAAGGTTTAAACCCCACATGGGACAATCAACCTTCTACTGATAGCGTCACAGTTGTGCCCTTGAGCACCTCAGGCTCCTCCAGGGGGAATGTCCTTGAGACTAAACCTGGAAGTGTTATTCCACCAGTCTCTAGAGCAGGGGTATTCAATTAAGAGTCTAAGAGGTCCGGTATCTATATTTCCTTCCCGACGGAGGTCCAGACAATACATTTTGGAATAGTTATATACATTTCCTTCTGGGTAGTAGTGCTGCTTTGTAAAAGAAAAAAGGAAAAAATCCTAAATAGTCAATCAAAGATCATCAAAGATGAAAGTATATTTTATCAGTCACATGGCCTTCTGCCAACATAGGTATCTTAAAGTAAAAATAATAATATCCTGATAAAACTTCTGAATATACTGTATATATCAGAAATTTTATCAGTATATTATTATTTTTACGTTTAGATACCTATGTATGGCAGAAGGCCATGTGACTGATAAAATATAATGTATGGGGGTTCAGGGTTTTCCTCTTGAAGTCTGGACCATGTTTATATTTTGCTTAAAATAAGTATTTAAAAACAAACAATCAACAGACATTATAATCATAACAAATGTTCTTGTTATGAGCAGAAAATAAAGTAAATTTCAACCTAGGGTCCTTTGCACCATGACCTCGAGCCAAACACCCCCCAGAAGCCTTTTTTCCCTTGGTTGAACATTACTAAAGCTAGAGCTTATTTAGAGAAATCAGCCGGATGGCTTAGTGCAGGCGCTAACGGATCCAATGATGTATCCCGTAAATTACCCCACTAATAATGCCCCGAATGGTACCAAACTTCTACAGTAGTACAAATAGGTTCTGTACTCAACGCATAAGGATGTAGTATAACAGGTTTTTTGGTATATCCAAATTTTTTTTTTTTTTTTTTTTAATGGTTTACAAATAATAATTGTTAAAATATGAAGTGTTGACAAATAATAATTGTTACACTACACTACATCCTTATGCATCGCTTTCTGCCAGGACTTTTACGGGCTTTTCCCAAATCACGGAAGTGACCTCGACGTCCAGGTTAGCAGTAGCATAATCCATCAGGCAAGTGTTATTTAAATAAACTCCTGATGTACTTACAAACTTTCCAATGCCTCATTTTCAAAGCTTTAATGGTCTTTCCTTGCCATCTACAAAAAAAAAAAAAAAAATTACATTGTTTGTAATGAAAATGAACATGCTGATTAATAGGCCTAATGCTAAATGTAGATTTAAAAAATTGCTTCGCGTCTTTAGCTGGGAGAGAAACAACGTGCACGGAGTGGAAAGGGCTTGAATGAAGCATATTTGGCTCTAGATGAAAATATTAGAATATAGTGCCAACGATCATTACCATAAACGTCCCTGAGCGCTTTGTCGCTTGTTGTTTTGACGCGCTGCTCACTTTAAACTGTAGAAACGGTAAAATGATCTACTGTTGTCATTTTGTCTCATGGTCCGGTTGATACCTTTTGGACCGGTGTGCAATTTGAGGATGAATTTGAGTCTTATTTGAATAGAATGTATTTGAATCTTAATATATGAGTATGTATATTTCAGTCCATTCCTTATTCCTTATATATATATATATATATATATATATATTATTTATACAACCTCTATGATGAGGAGATGAAATGACTGCATAGTAGGAATGAGCCATGTCTTATCTGTGGGAACTGGTTAATCTTGTCTCTTTGTTTCTCCTCATACAGTCTGATTTACACGAGTCATCTCTGCCTGAATGAGTATTAACGGGTCTATTGGGTCATTACTGATCCGCTGTAGCGTCGCTTTCTTCCTGTAATCGCATGCTTTCTTTTTATCTCTCTCATAGTTCCCTGCGCCAGCAGTCATATCACTCTGTAGCCCAAGACTGGTTGCCCACTGAAGCTAAGCAGGGTCAAGCCTGGTTAGTACCTGGATGGGAGACCTCCTGAGAAAACCAGGTTGCTGCTGGAAGTGGTGTTAGTGAGGCCAGCAGGGGGCGCTCACCCTGTGGTCTGTGTGGGTCCTAACGCCCCAGTGTAGGGATGGGGACACTATACTCTCAAAGAGCACCTTCGTTCGGATGAGATGTTAAACCGAGGTCGTGACTCTCTGTGGTCATTAAAAATCCCTGGATGGCCTTCGGAAAAAGAGTAGGGGTGTATAACCCCGGTGTCCTGGCCAAATTTGCCCCTTGGTCTCTGTCCATCATGGCCTCCTAATCATCCTCATATACTGATTGGCTTCACCACTGTCTCCTCTCCACCAATAAGCTGGTGTGTGGGGGGCGTTCTGGCACAAAATGGCTGCCGTCACATTGGCGGTGGTTGAGGAGATTCCCCATTCCATGTAAAGCGCTTTGAGGACCCAGAAAAGCGCTATATAAATGTAACAAATTATTTTCATAATTCAGTCTTTAAAGCCACCAGCAGAGCTCTGCCATCCTACAGCTGAGTCATCAGGTTTCCTGAGTGTGAGACTCATCTGACTCTACTGGCTTCAGGAGCCAAAACCTTCCTCTTAAACTTTTAATGGTGTCTTTCTTTGCTATCACAAAAGAACAGCATGCAGGGCAGCTTCCCACTGACCAGATACACATCTGGTCTGGTTATCGACAGGTGAACACCTGTCATGTTAATCACACGTCTTATGCCTAAAGTGCGCCTTAAAGAGTCATTTGAAGGGTAAATTCACCTCAGAGACGCATTATATCTATCATTGATTCAGTCACACCTTCAGACTCAGATTGAAAAATGCAGTTACAAGAGATGCAAAGCCTGGAACAATCAGAAACTATATACACTATCATTCAAAAGGTTGGGTTTTGGTAATAAAAAATAAACAATAAAAAAAAATCTCTTTTTATTTCATCAAAAACAAGTAAAACAGTAATATTGTGAATTATTACAATTTAAAATAACTGTTTTCTATTTAAATATTTTAAATGTAATTTAGGTAACACTTTATTTGGTGATGTAGTTACATGTTACTACATATTCTTACTAAAGTTATAATAATTTGCATAATTACAAAACTAACCTTAAACCAAACCCTAACCGTAACTCTGCAGTACATGTAGTTAATTAATAATACTCAGTACTTATTTGAGTATTTCTTTTATTCCTGATCAAAGCTGAATTTTCAGCATCATTACTCCAGTCTTCAGTGTCACATGATCCTTCAGAAATCATTCTAATATGATGATTTGATCCTCAAGAAACATTTCTGAAATAATTTGAAAGAACAGCATTTTTTTTTTTAATAGAATCATAATTCTGATTTTCATAATATTCTCTTTCAGCATCATTACTCCAGTCTTCAGTGTCACATGATCCTTCAGAAATCATTCTAATATGATGATTTGATCCTCAAGAAACATTTCTAAAATAATTTGAAAGAGCAGCATTTTTTTTCTAGAAATCATAATTCTGATTTTGTAAAATTACAAATATATATATTTAATATAACTTTTGATCAGTTTAATGCAGTTAATTCACTTCTGCATAAAACATAAATTAATTTGTGACTTGACTCAAATGTGATTATTTTACCCCTTGTCCCAGACCAACTTAAAATATAAAAATCCATCATAAGATTGTAAATTATTACTTTTAAAGGGGTGGTAATGCCCCTTTCACAAGATGTAAAATAAATCTCTGATGTCCTCAGAGTGTGTATGTGAAGTTTTAGCTCAAAATACCCCACAGATATTTTTATATAGCATGTTAAAGTTGACACTTTTTGAGGGTGAGCAGAATCGCACCGTTTTTGTGTCTGTCCCTTTAAATGCAAATGAGCTGCTGCTCATTGCTGAATTTATGTTGCTGATGTGTAGTTATCTTCTAGTCATTGATTAGCATATTTTGTCTTGATAATCAATAAATCTTGATTGGTGATGTCACTAACCTGGGAGGAAGCTTGTGTAGTCCTTACCAGCCGTTTGTTGTAGTCCTTAAAAAGCGATTTCTGTAAAATAAAATATCTCTATACCTGAACTTTGAGTGTCGTAACTTTGCAGATGTTGTTTATGCTCAAACTGCAACATTACACACTAACTAAAGTTAGAAAAGTGAAATCATAATCAACCACCCCTTTAAAAGAAAACAAGAAAAGAAATAACTGTGTATTTAGCCACAGTGTGTACATCAGTGTTTTGAAATGAGCAAATGTCCCTCTGTGCTGTAAACCTGCGAGCTGAACCTCTGCCTGATATTTTTGGACATCTACAAGCCGTGACTGCAGAGAGATTTGATTGGAGAACAGGAGAAGGCGTTTGACTGTCATTTCTTATGCATGCTCTTTATTGGAAATGTCATGGGTTCACTGGGTGGTGGGGGGAGGCGTGCGGGGGCTATTGATTATCTACATAATTAAGTATTCAAGTACTTGGCTTTTGATTGGGCTTTCAAATGCTAATTCTGGCCTCGTGTCTCAGAACGCAGAACAATCAGAGCTTGTTTGTTGGGATAAGGTGATGTTGATGGAGTATGGCAGAGTTGCAAGGGTGACCCTTGCATTTTAGCCAGTTTCCTAAAAATGAGAGCAAGAGAGGAGGGGTAATGCAACAAAGGGCTGTCAGATGTGAGGTGTCAGACACACATGAGCTTGGCCCCTGCACCAGGCCATCAAAGGTTATGAGGCTTCAGGCCAGAGATGATAGAGACTAGTTTATGAGCCTTTGTCAGGGGTCCCAGTGTTCTCTCGTGAGTGTAAAATCTGCAGCGAAGAGCTCAATGGGCAACATTTTAATAGGAGAAGTGATGCAAAAACCTGCGGGCTTAGTTTGTTGATATTAAAATATGTTTTCTATTCACTGGTTTTGAAGGGGTGTTACGATCTTTAAAGATCTAGAGATGGAACGCAACTTTCAGACATCACACTGCTGCTGGTAGATTGGGGACAGCAGAAAGAACCATCAATAGACTACACCAAGTGTTGGAAACGTGACCATTTATTACAAAAAGCCGAAGCCACTAGATACAGTGAGTGAGATATGTATAATGTAAATGAAAAAATGAAAAAAAACATACAAATAATTATAGGGAAAAGGAACTGAAGTGGCGCCAAATTAAAGAACCAAATATAACAAAATAATTCCCTTAAAATATCCCCCACAACCTCTTACCTAATAAAATACAATGTGAAAAATTATTCACGAATTCTTCAGCGTATTCGACGCCCTAAAATCCTTCTCTAACTAAGAAAACAAAAAAGGGTTGCACACACTTCTTACGTAGTGTGTCTAACACCTAACTACGGGCACGATCTACTGACCTGATCTCTTTTCCCACATAGGCCTAAAGAACATTAAGGGATTCGATTAAACTGATACAAAGTACGCAACTCAGGACACTGAACAAACACACACACACACGAGACGCGCCGAAAGTCTTTTAAACCAGCGGGGCGACAGCAGATTGGACGCAGAAGAGCCGCCCTGATGATGATTGACAGCTGACACGCCCTATCACAGGAACCGAGAGCGAATAGGAGGCGTACAAGAGAGGGAAAACAAAAACACAACAACAAACAGTATAAAACGTAACAAGGGGTAATTTAGGACCGGTTTTAATTTGGTCTACTCATGCCATTCGTCATTTGATTTTTTACAGAATATGAAACATTTTATATAATGTCTACTCTTATTTTGAAGTGTCATTAATGTAAAATACCAACAAAAAAAAACAACTATTATCAAGTCTATGATTGAATCTGGAAATAAAGTAAAATAACTGAGAAAAATGGGAATTAGTCCTCAGATTTCATGTCTTTATTTTATTTCTAAATATCTAGCATTAATTCGATCTCAAACAGTTTCATTAAAATAAGTTATTATTCCACCACCAGCGTGACTTCATTAACCAACGTGGTTGAACGACAAATTTGCGACAGTACGGTTTTCTGGAAACAGTCGTGACTAGCTAGTTGATTTCTTCAACGATGTATCATACTACTGTAGTTAAGCAGCGAGTTACGTCATTGTTCGGGAAACACACCACTGGAAGGTTACACAGCAATGTCACCCTTCATGAGTGAAGTCATCAGTGTGTCACTGCATCACACACAGCCCCCCTCCATCAGCTTCTGTTTTTTCCAAATCAGATATAAAAAAACACTTCTTTATGGGTCTGTAAAACTCAGCCCTTCCCATTCATTATTTTTATATCTAAGCTAATGTTATTTTTGATCGCTGTCCTCAAGGCAAGCTTAACCAAGAAAAGCTTCTTACAGTTCAAAGTTGGAACAATAGATCGCATTTAAGATCGCAATCACACGGGGAGTAATGCAAGCCAGAATTTGTCTGTGTCTCTCTTCATCCCTGAAATGAAAAGGTCTGTGTGCCTCTGGTCATTTCTGCTCCGCTGTAGCACATTTAGCTCATAGACAACCTGAAGGGTCATGAGTCAGTCTTGTAGATGGTGATATAAGAGGTGGATCACTGTGGATCCAGACTTCACATGTGGCACTGTGGCGTCAGCATTACTTCTGCTCACTCTTCCAGTCGAGGCACATTATCATGCATTCAGAACAACTCGCATAATGAGAGTTCGTGCGGTGAATTCACAATTTATGTAACATTTATTACTCACCTTCATGTCATTTCAATCACTTATGACTTGCTTTCTTTTGTTTAACACAAAATGAGACGTTTTGAAGAATTTCCGTCTTTATGAAAGCATACAATGAACATTCATCAACTATCAAACTCCAAAAAGAACAAATACTGTAAAAGCTTTGTGTGATAAACCTGTCCCATCCATTATTATGAATAAATGTTAGCTCAGGTCCATTAAATAAGATTAACAGAGACAACTATTAATTTTAATAATGTATTAGTATAAATAGAATTTAACATGAACTAAGATTAATAAACACTTTAGAAGTATTTTTCCATTGTTAGTTCATGTTAACATATGTGGTTAACTATAAAAAATGGAATCTTATTGTAAAAGTGTTAACCAAAATAATTATTGAATAATATATCCATGAATTATTATTTAAACAGTCATAATAATTACTACAACATTCGCTAACCGCTCATATTAATGTATAGAAATAAAGTTTACAAAGTGTAAAAAGTAGCCACAATGTCATAATAACTATTAAATTGTAAATAATTTTGTATAATTTATAATTGTGAATTGATATTAAACAATTGATACTCATATGACAGCTTTGTGTGGTAAACAGGCTAAAATGTAAAGTCTATGTGAAATGCCATTCGCAAATCATTGACTGAATCCATCATGAAAAGATTGGATTGTAAAAAAGTGGCCATTACATACCAGAATTATTAAATTAATAGTTCACTCAAAAGTGAAAATGCTGTCATCATTTATTAATCCAAAACTGATTACTTTCTTTCTTCTGTAGAACATAAAAGAAGATATGTTGAGAATCAGTGTTTTTTGTTGTTTTGTCCATGTAAAAGTCAATGGCCTCCAATGTTGTTTGGCTCCCAACGTTCAAAATATCTTCTTTTGTTTTTCACAGCAGAAAGTCATTTAGAGTTTGGAATGCAGTAAGGCGAGTAAATGATAACAGAATTGATTTTTGGTTGGATTATTCCTTATATCCATAGCAAGTTTTTGATTTTGATTACATATTACAAAGACAAAAGATTGTTCTTCTTTGGAGTAATGTTCACCGATCAATCGTGCGGAATAAGATGCGCATTAAACAAGGGAAAGGGTCAGTATAGGTTTCATTTTGAATTTTAATATTTTCCTCAATTAAATCTCTCAAATCTCATTTGCATATTCACATGTAGATGCATCGCAGTACACTCACATAAAGCAATATACTGTATACTACATAGCAGATCTCAACTTGATTGTTTATATTGTTGCAAAATGTAAATCTAACTTTATCCGTATCTCTAATCAGCTAAATATAACTATAAGGCATGAATATATTAAGATATTTTAAGCATTAGCATCATGTTTTTCTGTAAAGCTGCTTTGAAACAGTGTGCATTGTGAAAAGCGCTATACAAATAAAAATGGACTATTAAAGGGATACTTCACCTCTGGAAAGATGAATGTGTATTTAAAATGGGTCATTTATGTAGAAGAAATGTGAAATTATTTTTGAATTTGGAGCTTTCTAGACTGAGAAAAGCCAGAAAATGTATTTTTGGCTTATGTGGATGAAAGACAAGAACTCCCAGAATGCACTTGCTTCGCTGCCCTAGGAGGCCACTCCCAAGCCACGCCTACTGGTAAGAGAGCGCAGTTTAAAACAACAAGGCTAGGCTACTAGTGAGGCTCCGTGATGATTTCGAGATCGCCCAAAATGTCCGGGATTCGGCTTTTGCGTTCTACAGTCGCCATTCATTATGTTTACTGTGGCGAGCAGGACGAGGCTGAGGGGCGCTGGACAACATCATTATGTTTACTGTGGCGAGCAGGACGAGGCTGAGGGGCGCGGGAGAACGGCGCGAGGCCAGTGGCGTGATTACTGATGCATCGGTCTCATATCTCTCACGGAGGAGCGGGAATTTTCTTAGCAATGTTAAAACGCACATCAACCGATCACTTGTTAGCGTTCATGTAAACACTACATTCAGATTCACCAATCGGAATGAATTGAGTTAGATGAAACAAAAGGTGTGCATGTAAACAATGAATGGCGACTGCAGAAAGCAAAAGCCGAATCCCGGACATTTTGGACGATCTCGACGGCCGGACATGTCCGGGAAAAAGAGGATGGTAACCCCTACTACTCAGCTTTCTCCTACTACTCAGTTTTCTCCACAGAGCAAGAGCCTGTTGGCTTACCTTCCAAAAAAAGACGGCTGACAATGTGTACATTCTGTGAGTGAGATCCCACCCTCTATGGGCGGGAACATGCGGGACAGCCCCTACTACTGGCTGTAGTCTTTAGCCTCTGGCCAAAAAATCCTCCGATGACGCAAACTGATGATTTTTGCGCGTCATTGGAGGATTTTTTCCAGACAAAAAATACATAAATCTCTCGTCTCAGGGGGATATGAGGGTGGAAAGCACGGTAATTCGAAAATACTACAGGTTTTCTACTAATACAAAGCTTAATGCTAAATCCTGAAGTATCCCTTTAAGTTTGATGTCATAAACACGAATTCGAATATGACTCAGAGTTCACGATTTCTCCTGTTGTGTTCCGTGGAAGAAAGAAAGTCAGATGGGTTTAGAACGACATCAGGATGAGTAAATAATTGTAAAAAAAAATTTTTTTTGCATGAACTGGCCTTTTAATATGCAGTAAAAGGTAAGCCCATGGTCACGTTGAGAACATCCATTGGCTCATTATCTCCTGTGGAGGGGAGTGTTATTGTACTTGTAACACAAGCTTTTATCAGCATTGCAGTGTGCTAGAAGCATAAGATCCACATTAAGTAGCTAACTAACCCCTGCGGTTGGATTAAATTTAGAGTTGCCGTGGACCCGCTGGTTTCATTTCCTAAAACATTTCTTGAGCGTGACTCAAACAGCTGTGCCAGTCAGCAGGAGGCACTATACATTAAGACGCCTCCCTGCTGGCAAACTGCGAATAGTAATTAAGCTATGAAAGTCGCTAAATGGGCTTTAACAGTTGTGCCAGGCTTATGATGCCGTCTTTGTAACTCTGTGTGTGCGCGTAAACATCTTTCGGTACAGATCAAAAAGACGGGTGGGAGTTAAACTTTGATCTTCCTGCTTTTGTTTGCATCTTTTGATCCCTCCCGAATGGTCCGTACACAGAAGAAACTGTTTGAGCTCTGAGGATTTGAAGTGCTCTATAGTTCGACTAGTCAAATTGTCCTGACACCGCACGTTTACACGCCGAACAAAAGATGTCTGTTTTGAGGCAAAGGCAGTCATTAGCGTGTGTCTGTATTGATTTCATTATGTTGTAATACATTTTCTTTTGCAAGTAAAATTGAATTGTACAGCACAGCACAGCACAACTGATCAATTGAATTGCACAGGAGACTAAACAGATATTGACCAGCCAGACATGAGATGTAAAGGCTTTTTTTGCTGTTTCTTTAGCAGACATTTTATCATAGTTGTGCCTGGCAGATGGCGGATCCTCCAGCATGACAAAATAAAAATCAATGGAAGTTTCTTTGTCTCGCTGTGTGACTATTCCCCTCATTGCAGTATATCACTTCAACTTTCATTTGCCATTTCAGGTTGTATTATGCTGCATGATTCTAAGTTGACCATGTCAAATGAATGGTAGTGTATTAACATCTCCATATACCTGCCAGATGCTTCTTCTCAGAGCCTCTTCTTTCCTGATACGCTAGGACTATCAGACACCTTTTTGTTTTTGTGGCATTATGCAATGGCACTTCATGAATCCTCAAGTATAATGATACCCTTGCAAGGAACCGCTTCTTCAAAATATAAAGGCATCTAATACAGGATATTTTAATGTATAAAGATTAGGGGTGTAACGGAACACAGAAGTCTCCGTTCGGGACAGACCTCGGATTTGTATGGAGTGAATTTAGTCTCAATAATATTTCACGCAAAAGACATGATGCACAAATGCGTAGTCAATATCACATGCACAAAACCTAATTCACGTGCGCAAATAAAAAAATTATGAATTCAAAAAAGCAAATCACAAAATACGTTTTACCAACTGTGCACAAAAAGTTTTGAATGTTTACATTTACGAGTTTATCGTTGAATCTGAATGTGTAAATCATCCATCGTGTGTGAATCGCCTTGGATTTGTGTGTGTGTGTGTGTGTGTGTGTGTGTGTGTGTTTTAGACTTTCCTGGAGGCGCTCATCTCCCACCCGGGTCAGTCGTACTCTTTAACCAATCAGATTTAAGCTTATCAATCGACCAGTCATAATCGCGTGAGGGCGTGCCTACCTGGGTGTTACATCATCACCTTTTGACCCCAGTTCAAGTCATGGCCGAGCTATGTGCAGTTAAACGGTTCATTTCTGTGTGTTTTCTGAAGTTACAACGATATTTTGCGCCAGTTTCTCATGAAGTGACGATTTTGTTCTCTTCAACACATGATGGAAACGCTGCTTTATTCGCAAATGTTTTATGCGATATTCCAATTTTGCGCATGAGTTAAATATGATTACTTTTGATCGATGTAATGCGTCCTTTTTGAATAAAAGTTTAAAAAATAATATTGTACTGACACCAAACTTTTGACCGGTTGTGTATATTAAATGGAAAAGAGCAGTTAGACTCGTTGATAATAACTCCTTATGTGTTCCACCTGCATGTGGCCTCTTTATTGTATAGATAATGTGGGTATGGGATTCAAACTGTGTGAGAGTATTTCTAGCTGATGTGCGCTAACAGCTGTGCCACAGCTCTGACCTTAGGTAACTCCACAGGAGATATGCTAGTCAAACTGGTCTCTTTCCATATGTCTCTCTGTCTGTGTGTGATTGTGTGTGTGTGTCCTGAAAAGTTCACCTCTCAGTATGCTACACTCCTTCATTGCCATGGTAACAACATGTCATCCCTCTGTATTCTTTATCTTTAATTATTTTTAGACAAATGTGAGCCTTTTTTCCCTTTTATAATTCTAATATTTGCTGGCAGCCTGCGAGTCCCCCAGCGGGTCCAGTGCGATTAGTGCGCTCGCCCCCATTTGCATAGAAAAGTGAGCCGGCATTTGCGCAATAGCCCTGGAGGAGGATTAGCAACATTAGCATTCGCAGTCCACAGAGCGGTGTGTGCGTTCAAGACTTCAACTCTGCTACAGGTTTCTACTGTGTGACCTTTAGAACTTTGTCCATTTTGTTGTTGTGGAAATTTCAGTGTAATATGTGGCTATTTGCTTCTGTCTCATCGCACTGGAGACACATTAGAATGAAGGTGTAAATGCAGTATGGCCGTAAACATCCAGATACTGTCTGGGTAGGAAATGTATGTTGTAACAGGGGAATGTTTTTAGGGAAACCAGTGAATGTCTTACTTATAGGCTGCTTCCGAAAGCTGAAAAATGCTGCCTTCAGAGGATGCTTTCCAAGGCTGGAAGGCATGAAGGTGTAGCGGACGTAGGCCAGTAAGAGCTGTGTGTGTAAACCTCACTCCCTTGATCTCAAGAGGCGCTCTAGCAACTGACGCTAGAGGCTGCAGTCTTTAGCCTCCTTGTTAGCGCTCCCAACCTCCCATGCAGAAGTTTGAATACCGCTCGGAGCAGATCGAGTAGGACCGGTTACGTTTTGTGCCTTGACCCGGATGAGAGTAAGGTTTAGGGGGATGATTGTAACAGACGTAGGCCAGTAAGAGCTGTGCGTGTAAACCTCTGATCTCAAGAGGTGCTTTAGCAACTGATGCTAGAGTAGTGTACTTCGGTACCAAGTTGGTACTGAAATTGTAAAATTGTGACGCTTTTTGCGCTGTTGAACGTTATCGTAAACACCTCTGATTGGCCATTGTGTTCATGCGCTCATCGGATATGTTTCTGATTGGCTACAATGATCAACGCACGGGAGCGTTTGAAAGCACAAGCAGCCGTCTGTCAGCTCCAGCGGACCGATCCTCTGATAGACGCCTGCTTTCAAGCGCTCCCGTGTGTATCTGTGTAAGCGCTCGGGGAAGAGTGTCATTGGTGTATATTTACAACATGTTTTTGAAGCACTGATCATTTTAGCCAATCACAGTCATATTTGTGAACGCGTGAACACAATTGGCAATCAGAGGCGTTTGCGATTCAGCTCAACAGCGGCCAAACGTCAATTTTTTTTTTTTTTTTTTGTCCCGACTTGGTACCAAAGTTGGTACTTATGACAACACTACGTTAGCGGCTGCGGTCTTTAGCGTCCTTGTTAGCGCTCCTACCTCTCATGCTGCAGACCCCGGGTCAAGTCTTGCTAGGAGCTGGTCAAGTAGGACCGGTTACAAAGGCACGTTCAAATCCAAAATAATATTAGCTTCACTTCCTGTCTCCGGAGATTCCTTCATCTGATGGATGTTTGAAGGCAGCATAGATGTATCCTTCACTGCCTTTGATATCCCACAATGCTGTGCGTTCCATTCCGTGACAGTTTAGCTAAAAAAATAATGCCATTTTAAAGTTGGAGTTGGTAATCAGTTTGTGTGTAAATGTAAATTTTTGCAAATTTTTTTTCACTTTTTATGTCATTTTTAGCAAGAAATTGGAATTGTAGTAATTAAATATCCGTCTAGTTTTCACCAAAGCTTGCTTTATTTTTTTGCCTCAGAGGTTTCTTTTCACCTTTGTGCACAAACGCTGCTTGCCAAGTCATTGCCTAAGCCATTGCAACAAGTCACTGCCTAAGCTTTTTGACGCAGCCATAGTTGTGTCTGCACTTTTTTTAAATGGAAAAGAAGAAACACAATTTAAGACAATTTTAAAAGGGTCAGTTCACCCAATAATGAAAATTCTGTAATCATTTAATCATGTCGTTCCAATCCCATTAGACTTTTGTTCATCTTTGAAACGCACACAATGCTGATATTTTAATTAAACCTGAGAGATTTCTGTCCCACCATGGAAAGTCTATTCCACTAAAAGGCTGTTACACAACAAACCGATATCAAAGAACTCGCAGGGACGAAAGCGACTGTTTTGTCACCTCACATCGTCTGCGTCCGGGCTGAAGACCACAACCAATGGCCAATTAGCATGCACATTTAGCGCCTACATGAGAGGAAATAACTGTCTATACCAGAGGTAGCTGTAGTCTGTATTTATCAATCAAAAAGGGAATCCGGTGTTGCTACCTCCCATTAAACAGTAGGTAGCACAATTCAATAGCGAAAAATGCAACCTATGGATTGTGCTACAAGCATCATATTCCTGTGGTTTGAGGCTTTATTAACATCCATACCCTTATTAGACCCCCTACCCTAAACCTACCCTTAAAACAATGCAAATGTAGTGTGGGTAGTATTATTCGTCAGAACCAGGCATTAAAAATGCAGATATACAAACCGCAAACAAAACAATGCTGTCTTACCTTTTTGAATATGAATCAGGTATAAGATTCATATTTGAATATGAATGACATATTCGTGTATTGTAATGCTCATGTAACATGTACATGTAAAATTGGAAGAGCCTTCTCTGTGTGCACTTTTTGGCGTTTGCTCACTTTCATCACTTTCGTGCACTGGTTTGCTAATCTAAACAGCCAATCAGAGTGATCCGTCTCACCGACTGCCCGACTCCAATACAACATGCTCATTTGGCCAAAAACTGATCAGATGGGGTCAGACAAGTGAACAATGCAGAACACAACGCAAAAACTAAGATGACATCCTTGTTTGCTTCTGCTTCCCTGGAGACCCCCGTCATGTTTAGGTGAACTAGCCATTTAAGGGCATTTTCACACCTATAGATCGTTTGTTTTGTTCCGAAACAGAGACTTCATTTGTTGCAATTATGTATTTTCTTCTTGGTTTGGTTCACTTTCACAAGGCAACATTTCAAACCGTACCAAAATGAGTTTATGCAAGTCACATGCGAGTAAAACTGTCCTCTTAGTTGTCAGAGTTTCCTCTGCGTCATCCATCAAGATGATTGACAAGTTCACTCCATGAGCTCATTGTGGCTTATTTATAACTGTCAACAGATACGAACGCAAACACTAAACGAATATAGCTGTCATTCCCGCTTTATTATATAACATATGTAATGCAGGAAGCAAGGCTTCATCGGGAGAGCATTCTTGCAATGGACGGAGAAGAGCATTACACAACATTTGAAGATTTTTTAAACTGCAATAACTAATGTGCTCACTCACAGAATCAGACATATAACACATTTGTCGTAATGAATTATGATGCCGCTTGGTTCATTGGTCCGTTGGGTCGGATTGATTTCTCACCTCAACCGAACCGCCCAGAGTTCGTCTGAAATCGGGCCGAGACCGTCTCGTCCAGGCGATCTCGGAGCCATTGGTTTGGTGTGGATCCGAGAGAACTAAGCGAACGAACCGAAGCGAGAAAACGCACCAAGTTCCGAAACAAACGCTCCAAACGAGCCAGAAATCAAATCACCCTCAGATCAACAATTTAAAGCCTTTGAAAAGTAAATAACTGATTAAGATTAAAATTGATGTTCAGGGTTTAAATTTACTGTCTTTTGAGGCTGTGAAGATGTTACTTAGTGGCCACAAATGAACCCCGACAGCTTGCATATTTATCTATTCGCACAAAAGCAAATCGGTGGGGAGCAGATCGTCTGTGATGATGGGAAATTCCTTCTGGCCGTTTTGATAAGCGTGTGTTTTGTACTGTTTGCACTCAGATGCTATCAGCCTTTAAATCTACATTCATCTTTTAGAGATCACTCCATTTCACTCTTTGTAATTTAAAGTTCCATTCCGCTTAGGTGTTCGGAGAAGTCCAAGGATGTGTGTGTGTGTGTGTGTGCCATCGCATGCAGATTAGAGTAGTCATTAGTCTCCGAAGAGATAATTGGTGTGTAGCAAGAATCTTTGGTCCAAAGCAAAACGTTTCCCTACAAAAGGGACCAGATCATTACACCACGGTTGTTAGAAGAGAGGATTGGACTGCCACTTTGGGGTCAGACCCCTGCCTAAGCTCACACACATTCATCTTCACTCATTTGCCGTCCATAATTATCCTGTGTGGATTTAACCACGAGTTTTTTTTCTGCGGGCCAGGAAAACGAAGGACCTCTTTGGCTCTGCTCCCCATTAAGGTGCTTCTCCTCTCCTCCTGGAGATTAGGTGGCTCGAATGAAAGGGTCTCCTCTCAGAGCGTGACCCTGAGGTGGATGTTGGGTGCGTATCAGCATTGTAAGTGCTGGGGTCCTGAAGAGCACCGCTCATTAGCGTTCGTGTGCGCCCGAGTTCGGGATATTGAGTGTAATGTATGTTAATACATGCACTTGTCAATTCTCGTTGCATTTTGATAAGGAACGTTCTGCTGAAATGAGCAGCATATACTGTATGTTGTGTTTTGGATGGTGGCGTGCCAAACAGGCTTCATGGCTAGCTTGACGAGCAAGACTTCAAAGTAGCGAGACCAGAACGCTCATAGGTCATGTTTTGCTATGGGTCAGTGATAAATAAGTGGCTAAGATGAGGAGAAAAATCTTAGTTTAGAACAAATTCAAATTAATGTTGGATTTATATTGTCATGTTGTGGCTGTAAGAACAAAAAGAGTCTTAATGAAATAAACAAGGAACACTTGTGATCGCAGGAGAATAAATAACACAAACATGTTAACTAAGGTTTTTTTTACATGATACCGTTTTCAACTAAAAGCGTATGAAACTTTTAATGCGTTTTGGCCGTTCGTTTACACTACAACGGCGTTTTCGGTGCCTGAAAATGGGTTTCAAAGTATAAGTCTCCATGTAAACAACAAAAACGTGAATCTCTAAAGATGATGACGCCATGCACATGCGTATTACGTATTCAATCTATAGTGTTTCATCGCCATCTACTGGTCTGGCAGCAGAATACAGCGTTTTTAGTCGTTTTCACTGATCCGTGTGAATGGGGATCGTTTTAACAGTGTGTACAAGGAAACTCAAAGGAAAAACTTGTCCGTTTTAAGCATATTTGTCGTGTAAACGTACCCTTAGACGATACCGGAAACCGAAATGAAAGAACTCAAGGCTTAAACAAATCAAGGAGAACAGAAACAGGTGTGTGTGGAAACTAATTAACAGCCAGAGCTAACTACAGTAGGAACAGAGCAAACAGAGTGAAAACAGAACATAACAGAATTTACACGTTACACATGATTCTGAAAACTTTATACCATTTTCAACTAAAGTTTAATGACTCAAAGAATGTCATGGTGTAACCATCAATTAAAACGATGTACATATTTACTTTACACCTTGAGTACAAATTATTTGTAAAGTTTTAAAATATATATTTTTGCTAGAAAATTTTGCAACTCTAATTAATTATTAATTCATAAATTACATTAATTTGGTATGATAAAGCATTTTGTGAAATAACCTTACCTTGGAAGTAAATGTTAAATTCATTAAAAATGTATTATCAGATATTTTGACCCAGACTTATTGACCCTGACTTTTTGCGAATTTCATCCGGTTAATGAGGTATTTTTCTTCATTATAATATCATGAAAAGGGATATTAGAGACTAAAACTAAAACCATAAAAAATTACTTGAAATAAAATAAACATATTAACTAAATTAAAATATATTATTTATATTTAAAATATAAAACAAAACTTACACTTATTATTTTATTTCAGCTAGTTGCCAAAGCAACATTTCCCATTTTCAATTAGTTTAACTAAAATAAAATGAATAAAAACTAGACATTTTTAAAAATCAATAACTAATAAATGTCATAATGTCACAAAAGTGACAAAAATACAACAAAATTAAAACATTTGTAACTAAAATGACATTTAAAAATACAAAAATAAATTCAAAATATTAATAAATAAATAAACTATTCAAATCTAAAATCTCAATGAAACTAAAATAACACTAATCAGGACAGTCTTGACACATTTGCTTTCAGGCCCACAATAGTTTATAAATGAAACTGAATTTTATTTTTAGAAATTACAAAATGTGTTCATTGAGGTGTATTCATGTTATTGCCATTTGCCTTTTTAATGTATTTTTGAATAAATGAATAGATTTACACTAAAAAGAGCATCTTATCATTGACCTGGATTGACCACAACAAAACCAACACTAACCAGCATATAACATGGAGCAGGATGGGACTTCATGCTGGTGTAAAGGCCTGTTCATACCAGAAGTAAACATTTAAAAAGGAAAATTCGCCATAATTGAATCGTTCTCTTGAGTCCTTCTAAAGCTGTATGACTTTATTTCTTCTGTGCAAAAAAAATAAAATAAAAATTCTAAAAAATTAAATAAAATTGTCCACAATCAAAACTGTTTTCTTTTATGTTCCACAGAAGAAATAAACGTATTTAGGTTTGGAATAACATGAGGGTGAGTAAATGATGATAGATGTTTCCAGTTATGTGCAAACTCTCTGCTGTACACATCCGTTTCAGCCCATGCTAATGTTCCTGTTTTCTGTCTGTGTCTCCAGCCGGCTGTCCTGATTCACTCATTAGAGAGGTTCATCATTTCCGAGTCCTGGGAGATGAGCAGGTAGGTTTGGTCTCATGCACACACACACACACACACACCTTCTCAGCAACCTTCCCTGTCCTGATCACGGCTCATGAGAAATCCACGCTCATCCTGGTCATCAGAAGGTCACATGCGAGAGGCTCGTAATTGGCTGTTTGATGCCATTTACTAAGCCCTGCGCTCGCAACAAGACCTCACCACTGCACCGTCTCACCAAACGAAACCATGTTCCTCGTTCCTCCCTCCATCTCCTCCAAGTGTTTGTCCTTGAAGTGTTGACGCCAGTCGGGGCGGTTGTGTGTCACCTCTGCAGAGCTCCATTAGGGATGTTTCTGCATGTTGTTTTCTCCTGACATCTGTGCGCATCTTGTTCATCTCACTCTCTCCTGTCCTGTTGGGACGCTCGGCTTGCGGGCCAGATGTCACAACCAAATCTATGCCGGATGAACACTGGGTTGTTTTTATTCCAATACTTTTACCATCCCAATTTAGTTTCAGGGATCATAAAATAATAATAATTTGATCAACAGCTTGTTAAAGCCGACTGTGTCATATTTGATACACACTAAAGCCTCTAAATGATCAACTTAAGCAAAACTTTGTTGAAAAACCTGTTGTACACAATCTACGACATGCATCCTGTTATACTTTTAGCAAGTAAAAACGTCCACCTTCAGGTTGAGGTTTGCGTATCTTTTATTAAATGCTAGAATAACTTTTATATTGTTAGCCATATTTCAAGATGAACACACAACCTAGGTTTACTTATTATCCATACATCATTTATTTGAAAAATCATGTTATAATATGAGTATCGAATATGATCCATCAGGCTTTTGAGGAAGGTTTATTTGTTCATCTCTCAATCATCATTGTATTGATTGCATTATATGTTTTGCCCCCACAATAAAAACTACAGAGCTTTGATATAAGCATAAAACTAATCATTTAAATACCAACTTACTAAGACATTATTAAAAGATATAAAGTGACATTTATATGCATTTTATGTAAGTATTCTGCTGTACTGTTAAAGATCTCAATGATTACAAGCTATCAGAATTTCATTTTACTTTTATAAATACCATCAGCTGCACCAAATTGCATATTTTTGCTCAGTTTGGATTTCTAAATTAAATGTAGGTGTGTTTTTCTTTTTTGAAGCCTGATGTATAAAATATGATACTCAACAAAAACACAAGTGCAAACTTTTTTTCTTTTTTTCCTTTATAAACTTTTAAAAATAAATAGATTTTTACTGACTATTATTTTATATGCCAGGTCTTACGGGGTTAACAGGTCTTACAATTAATTTCGGTAAAATGCTAATCAAAAATGTCTTATGACTCATTTTTATTGAAAAGTTTATAATCATCCAGTGTTTGAACTTGTGTTTGACTTTTTTTCACAAGAATCTTTAACACACTTGAAGGGATAGTTCAACGTAAAATAAAAGATCTGACATCATTTACTCACCTGACATTATTTCTTCTGTGGATCATAAAATAATACATTTTGAACAATGTTTTTTGTTCATAAAATGGAAGTCAAAGTTGTCTTCTTTTATTTCTGCAGAAGAAAGATTTGGAATGACATGTTGATCTTTCTTTGGGGATCAGCTGTCCCTGTCTGACATCACGAGCTGTGTTTTAGTCTCGGTCTCTCTCTGTTTTCCAGTACGAGCGTTACCAGCGCTACGCAGCGGAGGAGTGTGTTCTTCAATGGGGGGAGTGCTGTGTCCCGCTGCCGGATGTGGTGCCGGGCTGATTCCTGTGGATGATGGAAGGAGGTCTGCTGTGAGTTAGGAAATGGACTCGGCTGTGGGGTAAGATCTTCACTTCACTGACCTCACAACAGCTTTTACTGTAATGCAGAGACAACGGTCAGAATGAGTGGATGTCCACATGCAAATTCCACTCGCTTATTTCTCAAATCATCAGAGGTGATGGTGGCTGCCAAGAATGACCCCTAGGGCCAGATTTACTAAACAGGGCAAATTAGCGAGCAATTCCAAAACAGTGCAGATGTGAGTGTAAAGTTCAGCGCATGATCTACTGACGACACGCAAATCAAAGAACACTGACGCAACCGGATCAAATCCATAATGACCAACACAATCTACCAGTTAGAGTCTGGTTTAAGACATGCTGTTTTTGGGCGGGAAATAATGGAGCAAATACCAGTACATTGACAAGCACAAACCTTAGTAAATCAGCTTGCATGATTAATTTAAATACTCTCCTCACATAAATTTTGCGTCTGAAAGGAAAACTCCTACAAATACATATGCAATAAGATCAGCCCTTATTGATCAAAATAACCCTGTCCACGCCTTTTCAGCGCAAATTTTTCACTGCGTGTCTTTAGTAAATCCTGTTTGTGCTGACGCAAGCTGTTAGTAAATCTGGCCCTAGTGTCAGTCATTAGCCGCGTTTCCATTACCCTTCAAATTATGCAAATTGAAATTGCGAATTGAAAATACGCCCAATGGAGACACGTCAATTTCGCAAAAACTCCCATTTATCACAAAAAAGTTTTTGCGCTCACATGAGGAGGTTTTTCAGGCAATTCGAAAAAGAAATACTTCGCAAACCTGCAACGGAAACAGTTTTTGCGCATTTACAGGTCACCTGACGTAGATGACGCGGTGTGTTTGGACAGAATACTAGACAGAGTTATTTATTAAATTCATATAAGACAAAAGAATTACAGGAATAATGGATTCTAAACCTCAAATAAATGCACAATCAAAACCTCGAAGCAGAAATGAGGGAGAAACACCCAGAAACACCTCATATGTGCCGCTCACAATATAAGGGTCGTTCCTTACCATTAATGCTTGGAAAACACACATACATCTCCTTCGATTAATAATAATGGCCAGTGCAGTGGCCGGGATATAGTACATAAACCTACCAACGTCCGTTGCCATGATTTTTGGATTTACTTATCGCGAGAGGAAGTTTTAGTCGCATAACATCGGTTAATGGAAACGCCGTCATTTCGCAAAAGTGTTTTGTCGACATTTAGAAACAATCTGTAATGGAAACGCGCCTATTGACATCACGTCAAAGTGACTGACAGATAGGGAACGGGAGGTTTGAAAAAAATACAACAATGGTGTTGACTAATGAATTTGCACATGGTTTGTCTAACATTAAACAACATTAAAAACTTGATTTTCACCACAGGGAGTCTTTAAAGAATGCTTTATGCCAAAAAGGTTCTACAGTATATAAGAGAAATGTCTTCAATGATTGCACAACACTTTCATGTATAACAGGTTATTACATTTTTAAGAGCTGTTCAGTTCATAAAATTTAATTAAAATAAATAATTAAAACTTAATCTATCAAATGATCCCATGACGGGAACCCCTAAGGATCTGTATGTGAAGTGTCTGACAGAACCCTTTAAGGCTCTTTAGACATGATTCACAGCAGCGCCATCTTTGATTTTTATCTGAAATAAATGCGAGGCTGTGAGGGCCAGACGTACACCTCTGCAGTGGGCTGTGCTGTTATTGAACGTGTTTTTGGATTGTTCTGCTGATTAAACACTGCAAAAAATATCTTTTTGAAGAAATGTCAGTAGACAAAAAAAAAAAAAAAAACTCCAGACAATATGAGCTGGGGACAATTATAAGCTCCAGACAATATGAGCTGTGGACAATTATAAGTGATCTAGTATCTTTATACTGCGGATGACATTGAAAACACAGTAAGTCAATCCCTCACAGCCTCACTTTCATACCCGTCATGGCGCTGCTCTGAATAAGGTCTATATAGAAGAGTGTACGGCTCAGAAATTACACACTTTACCTTTAGTATACGTTGTATTGCCCGTAATTATAAAGTTATCTATCAACAATACAGTGACATGCGATACAGACATAACAGTCAGCCTGAAATGACAACGATCTGCACTTTTACAAACCTTTGAGCGAGTATATCCCTTGTTTAGGATGGCATTCCTGTGTTTCATCTCTGCCCTCTATCGCTTACATACTCCACTCGTCCAATCACGACACGATTAAGATGTAATTATCACACAATTTGCATGATGTTTTCTAATTAGCCAGTCGATTAAAGATTAGGGTGCAGTTCAGCTGCCATTAGCACTGACTGATTGCATGTTTGCTAACAAAAACATCATCATTCCAGTGGGAGGAAACCCTGGATCTGCGCTTCTCTGTCTCTGTCGAAGGTGATGCCTCAAACCCTTCCGCTGTCATGGACAGGGTTTGAGCTGGAGACCAGCATTAGACCAGGCTACATTTGCTTGGGAATTTTTATTCTTTTTTGTGTGTTTCAGTGTTCATCCAAACAAGCACAGATTTAGTGTGGATCATCAACAAAACCCAAAGCATGGTTTTAAGACACAAACTTGGTATAGCAGGATTGCAAATCAATGCATCTAGTGGTGGGTAAACAGTATTTTCTAAAGTTGAAACACCTTCTCACTCATTCAACGTAATTTAAGACTTTCAAAACTTTACAAATTAAATATTATGTTATATTATGATTTCACTGTTCATCCAAACAAATAAAATGTAGTGTAGATTGCTAGAAAAGCATACAAAGCAGGGTTTTAGAACACTATTTTGGCAAAAGAATAGAGAGCTGCAGTGATGTTTTGTTTGTTTTTTGGCCAACCTGTGAGTTAGCATCATAAACTCCTGGTTCCCTCGACAAAAAAAACAATATGATTTTTCCACTGGCTTTTGTATTATTGCAGGAAATAAACTGTGATCAGCAAAAGTTTCTCATTCAAAAACTCATTCAAAAAACAATTGACTTTGGGACGGTGGAACAGGAATGCTCAAATAAATAGTCGTTTCTGGGTTTTGGCAAGAAGAATACGTCATCCCTGCAGCACAACACTGTAAACACAACACAACATCCTGTAATGGGCAAACAGTCATTTCTAAAGTCGAAGCACCTTCTGACTGAGACGCTTTTGCAAAACAACAAATTCAACTTAATTTTATTAAGACTTTTAAAAATAAAATAAGAAAACTACACTTGTATAAATCTCTATGAATGCTAATGCGATCTCATTAACCACATTGCTGAAGTTTTAGCTGTTGTTATAGATTACATGAGGTGGTTGTGAGCTGTAGATGGGCATTAGAGATATATTTGCCTGAGAATCAAACCCTCTTCCTTCCCTCTGGTCATTTTGACCCGAGACTCTTTTTATTTATTTAAAAAAAAAATTTTGTTATTAGTGTTCATCTGAGTGGTCAAATACCTTAGGACTTTTGATGCACTTAAACCACAAATACACCAAAAAAAAACTAAATTGACTGGATTCAAGGAGTTTATTTGGTTGTATTAAAAATAGTAACAAATTATTTCCTCGCGGTTCAGTTTGACCCCCTTAGGAATGAATGAAATGCAAGGAATTCAAAAAAATGCAAAAAATTTAAACTAAAATGCGAAAACTTTACCAATTTTATAATGCCTACATTTGTATCTGAACGCATACTGAAGAGCTAAACTCAAGAAAGTGACTTGAAATTGACCCAGCGGAAGAGTGCCTGTGCTCTATTTAGAGCTATAAGGCCATCTAGTGCAAAAAGTCATTGAATATCATGTTATATTATTTATTTTTTTCCCACAAGAGGTCGGCAGAGACACCTAAATATACCCAATGTGCATGTATTGCAGTTATTTTGAATTTAAAGGTCCAATATGTAATATTTTTTGACCACAAGAGGGCGCAGTTTCCAACAATAACAAAGGCGAAGCTTGATGACGCTATGAAGGACGTGACGATGGGAGACGTCTTTTTTAATGCGTTTTCACCATCTAGCGATGTATCTAAATGGAATTAAGAATCATGAATACGGATGAGGTAATTTATTCGTTTTTGTATTACCTGTATGTCTGATCGTATTATTTTATGTATCATAAATAATGAACTGCAAGGAACGTGAAATGTTATGCTATATTATCCCGTTACAACTTACAGCTATTTGTCAAATGATTTGTTGGGTTGTACAGGCATGTGGTGTAATTCATATCTATTAAAATCATCTTTTCTGTAACTATTACGTTACTTGTACAATAAAAAAAATATTGATTTGCTTACCTGTCTATCAATACACCCGCGAGAGCAGAGTCTCTGTCAAGTCCAAGATTGTCGCGCAGCTCTCTCCATCTCGAAAACGCCTGGCCGATATTTATCCGGGTTTTATTCCTCCGTTTGTCACACAGTCTGCGTGTATCCGAATATGGACGCTTTCTTTTTGTTGGCACTTCAATACTCGCCAAAGAGTAATCGTGATCCATAACAACGATAACCATACAGTCTATGGCTATAACGCTATAACCACCACATCGCATTTGATCATGTGATATTCCGGTGTGGTGGAATATCACATGGTCCACACCGGAAAAAAAGGATAGTGCGGAAATTGCATCACTGAGAGGCGACATTTCTTTTCCGGTACGGACAGTTATTTAAAATCGGAATTTCTCTGAAATAAAAAATCTTTGGAGACTTTTGAGATATTGTAAGTACACAACTGGAGGAAATATATCACACTGTGCAAGTTATTTTCGGAAATGTTATTACAAAATTGTTACATATTGGACCTTTAAGTTGAAAGAATGTGAAGAATGTGCTCAAATTATATTATTTATTGATCAAATCTATTAATTTATATAAAAATGTATAAAATAAAAATAAAATAATAATACAAATTGCTCCTATTATGCTTTTTTTTTATATTACCTTTGTGAATGCAAAAGGTCTGCAAAGTTTTAAAGATCAAAGTGCACGACAAATAAAGTTATTGTCTCCTAAAAGAAAGAATCGATTCTGAACTGCCGAAACGAGTCGTCAGTAATTCCGTCTCACTTCCTGTTACAAACCTATGTAACTGTGACAACTTTGCATAATGTCAGCCTGTGGTGTTCATTGGCTCCCGTGAACAACATCTACTTTGACCCTCATACACTGAAGTTGTAGCTGAGACTGGAAGAGTTTGTGTTGTCGACGTGTTTTCAGCGCTGGGAATCCACTTTGCTGCACTTCAAAAGAATGAGGACTCACGCTGGAATTGATACGGACGCTATCGTTACCGTCGTATCACTGTGTATCAAGCGCTGAGGAAGAGCTGGAGTTGACATCCAGATATAGTTATGTGTGTTGTGTTTCCAACACGTGCTGTATGCGGTCGACCAATCACAGCAGACTGGGCCATCTGACCAATCAGAGCAGAGTCGGCTCTCAGTAAGGAGGAGTTTAGAGAGACTGAATCTTTGCATTTCAGACTCTTTGAGAAAGATGTGATGCTGCAATGTATATTATGAGAAAATTAAAGTGTTTTTTGACCTTGGATGCATGTAAACCTATTGTAGGAGAACCCAAGACAAAATTAAGAACCTTTAAAATAAGATAACTGGGTACTTCAAGACTTTCAAGACTTTCAAGAGTTTGAAAGTCTCCAAATAAATTTGATAGCACGTAACATCCTGTGGTGGGCAATATTTAAATATTTTTAATTTCTTCTGATATATTTTTGCTAGTGAGATCACATTGGCTAATGGTTACGTACAGGTGTAGCTTTAGCTGTGATTTAGTCTATTTTTGTGTTTGTTAATAAGTTTGAATTTGGAGAGCTTGTCCCTTATCTTCTAACCACACGACTTCTACAGTGTGCGTGTGTGTGTGTGTGTGTGTGTGTGTGTGTGTGTGTGTGTGTGTGTGTGTGTGTGTGTGTGTGTGTGTGTGTGTGTCCGGTTTCTGCTGTGGTCAGAGCTGCGTCTGTGAGCTGCAGATAAAGGCTTTATTGGAGGTGGTGTTAATGAACCGTTTGCACCAGCACACACACACACACACACATATACCAGCGATGGCACATAAAAACACGACAGGTTTTTACACGCTCTAGACCTGAGGGACACCTCACAACCTGTCCTACTTCACCTACAGGAAAATCAATAATCCCCTCTCTATATCTTGTCTTCCGTTTTATTGGGCCTTCCTCTCTTTTGTTTGCCCTGTCTCAGCAGTGTGTGTTGAAAACTAGAGTTGATCTCGCTCTATTCAGTTTCAGTTTTGTAGTGTGTGTGAATTCAGCAGGGTTTGCTGTGGTGGTTTGTGTGTTCAGTGAGTGTGAACTGTCAGCTCTCGGCTTCATGAGAATCAAGATGTAGTGATGGAGAAAGATCTGCTGTACTGGAACAACAGGCATTATTAATAATGCTGAATGTAAAGAAGTTTTTAGATTTTCAGTTGTACAAATTATAAAATAGAATATACTTGTATTTTGTGCCAAAATAGCTAGCAACTTCCAAGCTACATAATCAACCCTGTTACCTATTCTAAAGTGTGTGTGTGTGTGTGTGTGTGTGTGTGTGTGTGTGTGTGTGTGTGTGTGTGTGTGTGTGTGTGTGTGTGAGAGAGAGAGAGATCAGTCTGGCAGATGATCAGAGAAGTCTCTTTCTCTAAGAACTCTTTCACCGTTTCACTCTGACGTTCTTATTTAACACACATCAGGCTGCCACTGTCAGATCCTGTCTAAGTCTACACACACACACACACACACACACACACACACACACACACACACACAAACAGAGTTGACTGCATGTATAAACGCTGGAGCCCAGATCAAAGTGTCCTATAGCATATAGTGCCCCGTGTTCGGCATGTATAAGTGACAAAGTTCATTACAGAATGCGCTCTATAAGTCTGTTATGGAATGACACATTTAAAGAACAGATTCAACTTTTTCCTGTGGCATTTCTGTTTTTGCTGATTCATATTTTTGTGGAAAGACTACCTTTGAAAAGTTTAAGGTAAGAATTTTTTTTTTTTTTTTTCAGACACGTTAAATTGAGTTACAAAATAATTATATTTTAAATAAATGCGGTTCTTTTGAAATTTCTGTTAGTCAAGCAATCCTGAAAAACTGCCACAGTTTCCTCAAAAATATGAAACAGCACAACTATATTTACACATTGATAATAATCAGAAATGTTTCTTGAGCATCAAATCATCATATCAGATGATTGCTGAAGGATCATGTGACACTGAAGCATTTTCCCCAGCATGTTTTGCTGATTTTGGGTTAAATTCAATGGGATAAATTCATAGTTATGTAAAAAAATATATATATATATTCGGCTAGATTTGTTTTAAATTATTATTATTATTATTATTATTTCAGTAGAAATACTGTAATATTTTTTAAATCTCTATCCGGTTGATGATGAATGATTGGAAAAGTCATGAAAAAGAATTAGTCAGAAGGTTTAGGATTCCATAATTAGCTCAGATATTTAATAAACAAAAGCACAGAGCGATGATCAGCTTTATGACTGGCAGATGTTCTGAATCTGCGGAGGATTCTGGGAGTTCTGCGGGAACATATTACCTGTTGAAATGCTTATTAGCGACGAGAACTGACTTGACAATTCAAATATCCCATTGCTCGAAAAGTAAAGAAACCTTTCACACTAAGAAGGGTTTCACACTGTTCCACATCAAACGCACTGGCTCACACACACACACACACACACTCTCCGGAGAAATGAGTGTGCTGGAGAAGGACACCAGCGACCAGGGTAATAAACATGAAGGGTGGCGCGTCTGAGAGGGAACAAATGATAGCCGGGGTGAAAAAAAGTAGAAAGAAAGTGGCTGTCGAAAGAGCTCTGTTTTCTCGTCATTACTGGAGAGAGGGAAAACAAAGAAGCATCTGTCTCTAGACCTTGAGAGGAGGATCTGTCATGAGCAGCTGAAATTATAATGCAAAAAGATGATGTGATGTTCCCTACTTCACAGTCTGGATCTCTGAAGAAACACTAGATCAGTGGAGCTTCAGAAGAGCTGTGGAGGAAGAGTGTGTGTTCACACGGGCATGGAGAAACACTGCCCTCTTGTGTGGCCTTCCGATCCTGCATGAATATTCATTTGTGCTATTTACGTCATAAACTGGTATTGTAAACGTGATGATGATTCAGACAGACCGAGGCGTATCAGAACTCCTTTAGAAATCAGAGCCGAAGTGTCTGCAAGTATTGGGGATTAAACCTGTGATAAATGGCTTACATCTAGTCAGCGCTGTTAACTAAGACTATTTCAAGATATTTGCTAATGTTGATTAGAAATAGAAATATTGCCTTGGCAGCTAACTGAAAAAATAAATAAATTGTAAGTTCTAAAAATGACTAAAACTGAAATAAAAAGAAAGTAAATCTATTTAAAAAAAATGGCAAAAGCAATAACATTCATCAACTTTTTATATTACGTAAATTGCCTGAATTTTATTTATGTAAATAAAGTTTAATGCTAATTCAAATGATTAATTTATACTATACTGTATGTGTGTGTGTGTATATATATATATATATATTAAAGCTCATTTAAATGATTAATACAAAATAGTATACAATTAATACTAAAATACTAACACGGCTTTTAATGTCTCTGCACATTATTCTGGAATAGTTTACAGTATTTTACCATTGTAAAAATCACCTGCTTCACGTGTAAAGGTCACGGAAAGGTTATGTTTCCGGTTTACAAAAAGCATCAAATCCACATATTATAATGATTTCTGAAGGATCATGTGACACTGAAGACTGGAGTAATGATGCTGAAAATTCAGCTTTGATCACAGGAATAAATTAAATACAGGAAAATAATTTTAATAATAATAATACACTGAACAAAATTATAAACGCAACACTTTTGTTTTTGCCCCCATTTTTCATGAGCTGAACTCAAAGATCTAAGACTTTGTCTATGTACACAAAATATCTATTTCTCTCAAATATTGTTCACAAATCTGTCTAAATCTGTGTTAGTGAGCACTTCTCCTTTGCCGAGAGAATCCATCCACCTCACAGGTGTGGCATATCAAGATGCTGATTAGACAGCATGATTATTGCACAGGTGTGCCTTAGGCTGGCCACAATAAAAGGCCACTCTAAAATGTGCAGTGTAATTGCTGATCAATATGAGAGCTGTGGCATATAGTAAGTGATTTTCTGTTTGTGTCAGTTGGTGTTTTGCAGGGACTGTAAGGAAGAGTATCACGAGGGCTCTGCACACACACGATGGCCACAGCAACAGGACGTGCCCTACAGGTGAGAAACACACACTTTTAATATTACCACATCACTATGCATGGGCACAGTTCAGTTAATGTTGGCCAGATATCATCAGTCATCTCTCTTTTGGGTTGAGCCGCCTGAGATTATAGTCATAAGAGTGTCAGTGCAAGCCATTCCCAAATCACCTGATTCATGACAGAACCATAGAAGAGGAGGAGTTTAAAGCTCAAGTCTGCCTGTGCTGTGTTTGATCTCTGCTCTACTGTGTGTGTGTGTGTGTGTGTGTGTGTGTGTGTGTGTGTGTGTGTGTGTTTCAGGGTTATGTTGTAGATGAAGAAGCGGCTCGTCTTGCCCGCTGGGATCAGGCCTCACAGGACACTATAGCCCAAACCACTCATCCCTGTCCCAAATGCCAAGTTCCCGTGGAAAAGAACGGTACGGATGGGACCTTTTACCTTTCTCTAGTTTCTCAGGGGCTTTTCAGAATACAGTCCAACCATACTGCTATTACTTTTACTATTACTGACTGCTTACAGTGCTGGGCAGTCACTGATTATATGTAATCTGGATAACATAATCAGATTCCAAACATTAAAGTCGCCATTAAATGGATTATAAAATGTGTAATGTAATAGATTGTTTCCAATTATAATTCCTGTCATGTAATTTGTAATCAGTATCAGACTAGAGTTTATAAACTGCTAATGCACAGGGTAGCGTCATATTTCATTTCTGACAGGACTGAATAAGAGGCTGTGAGGGATAGAAGTGCAGTGTGTTCAATGGTTCGGACTGTTGTTTAAAGGGATACTTCACCGTTTTTTCATATTAAACTATGTTATTCCCTTAACTAAGACGAGTTGATACATACCTCTCTCGTCTCAGTGCGTGCACTAAATCCCTCTGTCTTGCGGCGAAACTTTGTTAGCCCAGTTCATTTAATATGGGCCAAGCAGAGAAGCTACCAAACACCTCCACGGTTTTCCCTATTTAAATACAGTTACTCGCGAATGTAACTCGACCTAGGACGGTGACACAAAACAAAACGTTGCGCTTTTCTAAGCGTGTAAAATGGATAACTATTTTGTATGCGGAATACCATAGCAAGTGATTGTAAGCACTTCGACTTGGCGCAGTAATATCTTCACTAGAGGGAGCGGGGGCCGGTGAGAGGATTTTTCACGAGTGAAGATATTACTGCGCCAAGTCGAAGTGCTTACAATCACTTGCTATGGTATTCCGCCATACAAAATAGTTATCCATTTTACACGCTTAGAAAAGCGCAACGTTTTGTTTTGTGTCACCGTCCTAGGTCGAGTTACACTTCGCGAGTAACTGTATTTAAATAGGGAAAACGTGGAGGTGTTTGGTAGCTTCTCTGCTTGGCCCATATTAAATGAACTGGGCTAACAAAGTTTCGCCGCAAGACAGAGGGATTTAGTGCACGCACTGAGACGAGAGAGGTATGTATCAACTCGTCTTAGTTAAGGGAATAACATAGTTTAATATGAAAAAACGGTGAAGTATCCCTTTAACAACAGACCGATTTTTTAGCTAATCTTTCCAAAAAAAAAAAAAAAAACTTGCAGTAAACAAAAACTCCATGATATGTTGTGAGTGGTGAAAATGATGTGATCTAGGACCATTATACAGTGCATGCTATTGTCAGAAACTGTACGTCTATCACCCATTATTGATCAAAATAAGCATTTTCATTTTACATTATGCAGTTTAATATGGAAGGGATCTTTTTTTTTTTTCTTTTTTTTTACATAGATTTTAATTTCTTTTGAAATCAAACAATCATTTGTGAACCACCTGCAGTACCGCTACGAACACCTAGGGGTCGCAAACCCTCTGTTAAAGAGCCCTAATCTAAATTATTATCCACAATGTGCAGTACACAGAGCACACTGCATGAAATACTGTATCTCACAATGGAATTTTTAAAAAGCCACTTTATTAGGTACACCTTGCTAGTACCGTGTTGGACCCTCTCTTGCCTTCAGAACTGCCTTAATTCTTCATGGCAAGATTCAACAAGGTGCTGGAAACATTCCTCAGAGATTTTGCTCCATATTGTCCTGATCGCATCAGTTTCTGCAGATTTATACTGAACATCCATGATGTGATTCTCCCGTTCCTCCACATCCCAAAGCTGCTCTACTGGATTGAGATCTGGTGACTGTGGAGGACATTTGAGTAAAGTGAACATGTTCAAGAAACCAGTTTGAGATGATTTGAGCTTTGTGACGTTATCCTGCTGGAAGTCATCAGAAGACTGTACACTGTGGTTATAAAGAGATGGACATGATCAGCAACAATACTCAAGTGTGCTGCGGTGTTTAAACAAAGCTCAATTGGTACTAATGGGTCCGAAGTGTGCCAAGAAAATAACATTACACCATTACACCACCAGCCACAGCCTGAACCGCTGATACAAGGCAGGTTGGATTCATGCTTTCATGTTGTTAACACCAAATTCTGACCCGACCATCTGAATGTTGCAGCAGAAATCGAGACTCATCAGATCAGGCAACATTTCTCCAATCTTATATGAGTCAGTGTGAATTGTAGTATGCGTTTGCTGTTCTCATCTGACAGGAGCGTCACCGGTGTGTGTTCTGCTGCTGTAGCTCTTCTGCTTCAAGGTTGAACGTGTTGTGTGTTCAGAGATGTTCTTCTGCAGACTTCGGTTGAGATATGAGCGCTTATTTGCGCTCTGACATCAACAAGACACGTTCTCCCACAGAACTGGATTTTTTTTTTTTTTTACGGATCATTGTCTGTAAACCCTAGAGATGGTTGTGTGTGAAAATCCCAGTAGATCATCAGTTTCTGAAACACTCAGACCTGCCCGTCTGATACCAACAACCATCCCACGTTCAAACTCACTTAAATCCCCCTTTCTTCCTCATATTCTGATGCTCAGTTTGAACTTCAGCAGATCGCCTTGATCGTGTCAACATTCCTAAATGCAATGAGTTGTTGTCATGTGATTGGCTGATAAGATATCTGTGTTACCGGGCAGTTGAACAGGTGTACCTAATAAATGGCCGGTGAGCATATATAAATATATACACAAATGGTTAATTCAGCAAATTGCATCTAGTCAATGCCAGAAATATAAATGACATATATATATGGTCATGTGAGCATATTATTGTAAGAAATGTTTTGCATTATATACTGAATACGGTTTCACATTTTAAAACTAGGTTGGTTATCTTTGTTTTTATCTTTACACTCTTCGAGTGTATCATAATGACGCTGTTATCTCCTTCAGTGCAGATAATGGTGTGTGTTGTCATGATCTTCCTCAGGTGGCTGTATGCACATGGTGTGTCCGCGGCCACAGTGCAGGTTTGACTGGTGCTGGATCTGTCGTGTGGAGTGGAACAGGGAATGTATGGGAAACCACTGGTTCGGATGAAGACTTGTTTGGATACGCTCTGAAACTCAGGGAATGGAACCAATGGGAAACCTTTCAGGACACTGTTAAATCATTATCACTGTTGTGAGGTACATATCATGAAATGCTGCTGACATTAAATGGTAGTTGTGGTAACCACAAATATTTTAGGTGCGATGGAAAACAATTCTAGTGTTATTAAAATGTTTGAATGAAATCCTGAGTCGTGTTTTTTTTTTTTTTTTTTTTTTTTTAAATTCCAAAATATTTAATTTTTTAATTAAATTCCAACATATTTAATTTGCTAATGGGAGTGTTGCTGTATTTTATGCTGAACAAGAACAAGGCCAAAATAAAACGGTAAAAACAGTAATAATGTGAAATGTTATTACAATTATTCTTTATTATTATTAGGATTAATGGAGAGCGATGTACCATCTTGTTTTCGAGGGGTCAAATAGCATACTACGTAACACAATAATAAAAACAAAACAAAATTTCATGTACTGTTAATTATTAACAGTACATCAACAAATAAACAACAAAACACAAACAATAATGAAAAATTACACCAAGTTATCAGAATAGACAATAATAAATACACAACAAAATATACAGTGAATACAATTGTATATTGTAATACATACACACATACATATACATATAAGCAAGGTAAATAAATAAATATAAGATAATCAACAGTGACAGTTTCAATTATATCATAAGCAGTCTACCAATTAAAACTCTTTCCTATTTTAATGTTTTAAAATGTATTTATTCCTGTGATCAATCTAAGTTTTCAGCATCATTACTCCAGTCTTCAGTGTCACATGATCCTTCATAAATCATTCTAATATGATGATTTGCTGCTCAAGAAACATTTTCTGATTATGATCAATGTTGAAACTAGTTTTGCTGAATAAAAATGAATTAAAAAAAAAACTACTGAACAGCAGCTTTCGATGTGTATTAGGTTCTTCAAGACACTAGGGACACTATTATTTTATATGTATACTTATTTATTTATTTATTTATATTTTATAAAATATTTGAGCTCTGACCAAGATTCAGTTGTATTATGATTCTTTTTCAAATTGAAAATATCTCACTATATTGGCATCATATGAAATGAACATAACACGTCCACCTGTTTTCATTGTACATTTGTTACTATTTTTGTCTATTTGCATTCAATCTTCCATTGCTGATGTAATTTAACATCTGTCAATGCATGATGTCATCGCATTCCTGGCATGTCAATCATTTACCGCTCCAGTGTTTCACTATTGTTCTCTCCTCATGAGTATCAGCGGGGCCGGATTATGAACCGAACCGATGGGGCCACAGAGAAACTGAACACCAGGGCCTTCAAACACTACAGGCCGAGGCTGAATGACACATATGCTTGATAATAAATAGTTTAGACTACCTAAAATTGACTATTTTATCTAATATCTGTCTGTGCTTCGTAATTTTATGCTTACTAGAGTTCTGTTTGGTTAGCTTAGCAACATGCTAACAACAAAGTATTGAAATCAATAGTAATGTAGTTGCTGGTAATGTAGAGTGTCCAAGCAAGCCTCCCTGTGTGTTATCTGGTTTATATGGTGATTAGATGCCCTTGATGGTCATTATCTGTTCAAACAGGACACTCAGTACTGGTGCCATACACATAATCCTGTGCTTGTGCTTGTGTTGCCCTGCGACCTCTATTAAACATTATGAGATAAATGTTAGTTCATCAAGATTTATTACAGGCAGGGTGTAACTGAGTGTCTAACACACATGTGCTTTAGACTCACGGTATTGGTAACTGAGAAACAAATCATGTGAAGACAAACACAGGCTGTTATTAAAGACGTCAAGAGAGATACGCAGGGTAACTGACGTGAAGCTGTGCATTTTCTGCTCTACTGCTTCCATTACACTTCTGCTGAGCTCATGTTCGGGGCCGTAACTTCACTCTTAGCATCTTAAGGAGATCCTCAGGTGTTCTCGGCTGAATACAGGAGAAGAATGAAGAGATTTGGTCGAGATGGGCCTGATAACATTGAGCTTGAACTGACTGATGGAGTCTCCAGTCAGGTGAGGAAACTGACATATTATATCCCATCTCCTGAACTGTTGAGTTCAGCACAACTCACATTTGAAACTGTCGTGTTATCTGGTGATGTATTTTTACTTATGATTTTTGTATCTTTGGCTGTAGCCAATCTTTGCTCCTCCGGTCTCCATGACCTCAGTTAAAGATGTGGGACGGTCAGTCGCTCAGCTGGCGTCCTATACAAGAGGCCGCTGGAAACATGCTACCCGCAGGCCTGTGAGGAAGAAACACACAGGTATTTACACTAAATCTCTCTCTCTCTCTCTCTCTCTCTCTCTCTCTCTCTCTCTCTCTCTCTCTCTTTCCCTACACGACGCTCTTCCGATCTATTAATGAGGGCTTCGCCTCTCTCTCTCTCTCTCTCTCTCTCTCTCTCTCTCTATACTGTACACTAAAGGGTTTTCTAACTTTTTACCTGCTTTGTACAATGTGGTTTTGAAGATGGTTGTGATAATGTGAACTTTAACAATGATGGAACATTTATTTGATTACGATTACCCTTAGAAAAAGCTACTGTAGTTGTACCGTAGTGCATTGATGTATCAGAAGGTAATAATGTTGCACTTTGAAATATACCATTTGCTGAATTAATTGATCATGGTTTTTTGTGGTATTCCATGAAGTATTTAATTTTCAAATACAACAGTATAGTATTTTATATTATATTTATGAGTGCTATATATCTTTTTAGTTCAAAGAAAGCCATGGCATATCATGACACACATACATTAAAAAAATTACACTATCGATCAAGAATTTTGAATAATTACGTAAAGTTTCTTCTGCTGACCAAGGCTGTATTTATTTGATCAGTAAAACCAGTAATATTGTGAAATATTATTACAATTTAAAAGAAATGTTTTCTATTTCAATAGATTTTAATGTAATTTATTCTTGTGATCAAAGTTGAATTTTCTGCATCATTACTCCAGTCTTCAGTGTCACATGATCCTTCAGAAATCATTCTAATATGATGATTTGATCCTCAAGAAACATTTCTGAAATAATTTGAAAGAACAGCATTTTTTTTTTTAATAGAATCATAATTCTGATTTTCATAATATTCTACATATATATTTAATATAACTTTCTGAACTTTTGAATATTAACAGTTTAATTCACTTCTGCATAAATTAATTTGTGACTTGACTCAAGTGTAATTATTTTACCCGTTGTCCCAGACCAACTTAAAATATAAAAATCCATCATAAGATTATAAATGATTACTTTTAAAGGGGTGGTATATATATATATACAGACCCTTTCCAAAAAATTGTAATATCATGGAAAAGTTTATTTATTTCCATAATTCCATTCAAAACGTTAAACTTCCATAGATTATAGAATCAGGGCCCACAACTTAAACGATTTCAAGTATTTAGTTGTTTATTTGTACATAATTTGGGTTTCCAGCTCATAAAACCCACGAAAACAGGATTTAAAATTTTTGAATATAACATGAAATCACACAGTAATACCATGGTCATTGAACCAGGTTTTGGTTCTTTTGGCAGTGTGGGCAGGTGCAAATCCTGCTGGAAAATGAAGTCAGCATCTCCATAAAGCTTGTCTGCTGAAGGAAGCATGAAGTGCTCTGGAAATGTCCTGGTAGACGGCTGCGTTGAGTGGACTGCACAGTGGACCAACACAGCCGATGACATGGCTCCCCAAACCAACACAGACTGTGGAAACTTCACCCTGGACTTCAAGCATCTTGGATTGTGTGCCTCTCCTTCTTCCTCCAGACTGTGGGACCTTGGTTTCCAAATGAGATGCACAATTTGCTCTCATCAGAAAAGAGGACTTTGGTCCACTGTGCTTTATTAAATCCAGAGTCAACGCAGCCGTCTACCAGGACATTTCCAGAGCACTTCATGCTTCCTTCATTTTCCAGCAGGATTTGCACCTGCCCACACTGCCAAAATAACCAAAACCTGGTTCAATGACCATGGTATCACTGTGTGATTTCATGTAATATTCAAATTTTTTTAAATCCTGTTTTCGTGGGTTTTATGAGCTGGAAACCCAAATTATGTACAAATAAACAACTAAATACTTGAAATCGTTTAAGTTGTGGGACCCTGAATCTATAATCTATGGAAGTTTAACGTTTTGAATGGAATTATGGAAATAAATAAACTTTTCCATGATATTCTAATTTTTTGGAAAGGGTCTGTGTATATACATTCTTTTTAAATTGTTTTTATCAAATATATAGCAGTGTATTTTACAATGTATGTCCAAGGTAATACCATGGAACATGTCCAAAAATATATAAAAATAAATAAAATAAATACTTATGGTACTTTTGTTTTTGGCGTAATATCAATCCTAAATCTAAATGATTGTGTCTTTTTAGAGGAATATGTAGGCAACAAGTACAAGGGTCTGGCAACAGATGAAGACGCTGTAGATGGACTGAAGAATATGAAGATCCAGCTGAATAAAAGGCTTCTGGATCACTTTCGAGATCTGGCGGCCAGCAATAAAGACACAGATGAGGTAACCTGAAGCAAATGCTCCACGTTGGTGAACTTCGGGAGACGTGGTGTCATATTTGTCCGTGTCACACAGTGATATTGATTTTTGCTGTAGGTGGACCTACAGTTGCTGAATGATGTCCTCACACATGGAGCCGACCCAAACTCGGAAGACAAATACGGGCAAACGCCCTGCATGAGGTTAATGTTTGACTCCTTATGTAAGACGTATATGCCATAAATTGTCATTCTGGGATGTAAATGTTCAGCTGATGTTGTATTGAAATATTGAGAATATAAGTCACGCCTTGCCTATGAACAGCTGTAAAGCATTCACAGATGTTGTGTTTCTGGTAGATATCTCGGGCGTGGAACGTGGACGTGATGCGGTTTTTCCTGGAAAGAGGAGCTGATTTTCAGAGGGCCGATGCCTTTGGAGTGACGCCTCTTCATGTGGCGGCCGCTCTGGATTATGAGGAGATGATGCGCTTCCTGTTAGAAAGAGGAGGTGTGTGATATCAGGACTCAGCTCAATTCACTATTTGTCTATCAGGAATTTAAGATAAAATTGTGATTTTAAATAAATTGGCCATAACATATAGGGCTTTGAAAGGAAAAAAAAGGCAAAGCCACATATATACTGTATTAAAAAGTTTGCAGTCAGTAAAAAGTTTTTTTTGAAGAAGAAGAAGAAGAAAGTAATACCTTTATTCAGCAGGTTCACATGAAATTGTTCAAAAGTGACAGCAAAGACATTAATGATAAATGCATTCAAAATAAATGCTGTTCTTTTGCAATTTCCTGGAAAATGTGTTTTCCGCAAAATTAAGAAGCATCGCGACTGTTTTCAACATTGATAATGATCAGAAATGTTTATTGAGCATCAAATTATCATATTAGAATGATTTCTGAAAAACAATTCAGCTTTGACCACAGTAATAAATAAAATTTTTAACATATATCAGAATTTCACAATGCTACTGTTTTTACGGTATTTTTGATCAAATAAATGCAGCTTTGGTGAGACTTCTCTCAAAAATTAAATAAATAAATCATAACTTCTGTACGGTAATGTGTTTCTGAATTGTTCACTGTAACGGCAGCGGACATTGAAGCTCGCACACTGAAACACAAGCAGACTGCGCTGCACTTTGCTGCTAAGAATGATGCCGTTGGTGGAGTTAGGATGTTGCTGCAGAACGGGGCGGACTCGCTGTTCGAGACTATAAAGAGAGGACGCCTCTACAGCTGGCTGCAATCTTCGGTAAGGCTTTTATAGCAGTTCACATGCACAGATGACCCGAGTGGGGCTCAAACACCTGACCTTTTGGTCTTTGACTAGACAAGCCACGAGGTCAGACCTAATGCATGTCCTCAAGCTCTAACAGTGGACAAACCTGATGACTGCAGTCGAAGAAGTCTCTTCTGTTTTGACGTCTGCATCCCTGAGTGTGATGAGAGTTCTTGTTACGTACAGATCGGAGTGAGACGGCTCGTTTGCTGCTGGGGTTCGGAGCCGATGCTGGAGTGCAGGACTCTGACGGACAGCTCTGCATTTCTGCCATGATCACGAGAATGAGTCCTGTGGTGAGTACTCAAGGTTATGGTTACAGGACAAGATAATCAACATTCGTAGATTAGTAGATGCTTCCAAAGTGACTGTCGAATGAAAAAAATACTAGAAAAGGCCATTAATCCAAGATGGATTCAATACAAGTATTGCTACTAAATTTTGGGAAGGAGGAGACTAGAGGAGACGCAAGTGCAAAAGTTTTTGCAAGGTTTATCTGAAGATTGCAATCATCTTGCATAATGAAGTCTAGTGAAGAAAATTCAATTCATACCTCATTTAAAAAATTTAAAATAACATTACATAACATGATTGTTTTTAGTATAATAATTAAAATATAACTCACATAAGTGAATAATTTTACATTATTTTAAATGTATTATTTATGCTTATAAAAAAAAGCAAGCTTCACATTCCTGTTTTTAAACCCTAAACGATTATTTTGATAATTACATAGTAATAAATACACTACTGCATTTGGGGTCAGTATGATTTTATTCAAACAAAATTAATACTTTTATTCAGCAAAGATTCATTAAACTGATTAAAAGTTACAGTCAATAATTCTAAAACAAAAGATTTCTAATTTCCAAACAAATTTCTATTAATCACAGAATTCTGGAAAAAAATTATATCATGGCCTCCTCAAAAATATGAAGCATGCAATTGGTTTCAACATTGATAATAATGAGAAATGTTTCTTAATCATCAAATACGCATATTAGAATGATTTCTGAAGGATCATGTGATGCAGTAATGATGCTGAAAATTCAGCTTTGATCAGGAATAAATTACATTTTAACACATTCAAATAGAAAAGTTGTTTTAAATTGCAATCATATTTTACAATATTACTGTATTTTGATCAAATAAATGCAGCCTACAAAAACCCCAAACTTTTGAACAGTGCTGTACTATTCTCAGTACACTTCTCAGTGATCATCATCTTGGTGTCGACAGGCTGATCTGGCAATGAATCAGTTCCTTATGAAAGACCGAATGGCCCGACAAAAGTTCTACTACCTTCATCTTCTGGAGCCAAAGCCGGCCGACAAGACAAACCCAAAAGGTTCTGATCCGTCATCACCGGTACACATCTTTAAACATATTTCATGTAAAGTTCCTCGATCCAGGTGTTGCTGCATTGGGTTATGAGAGCTGTCTCTGTCCACAGCTGGAGTTTATAGTCAATGAAGGGAAACTGGACCTCATCATGCACCCTGTAGTGCTCAAACTCATCACTGTCAAATGGAACTTATATGGCAGGTAAACCGTATCAAAGTCCAACGCTCATGCATGGAGAAACACAAGCTGTGATTCACATCACATTAAATGTTTTCCTACAGAATGGGCGCCTGGATACTCCTGCTTTTCAACTTCCTATTTATCGTGTCCTGGACAACAGTAGCCATATCTGTGTCAGTTCGTCCAGATGGAGATCGCTACAATCTTCCTCAGGTCAGACTAACTGCAGTTTATAGTCTGGGGACATTTTATTTCAATGGTCCACTTTAGATATTCTACTAACTCTTAAGTAACATTGCAACTACTTATCTCATTAGAGTATTAGTAGACTGTTAGGTTAGGGTTCGGGTTAGTAGTATAAGTTGATACATGCACATGCAAATTTACTAGAAGGGGAATGTCTAAAGTGGACTATTGAAATAAAGTGTAACCTAGTCTAATAGATCAGTAATTTTGAAATGTACAGTAGGTGCCAAAATTAATGGACAGCCTAGGAAAATTTACATCTTCACCCTTTATTCGAATATAGTAATCATATTGTGTAGTTGTGCTTGGAGTCAACGCAATGAATCACGCCAAACTGTGTGGTCATAATTTCTGCCCAGGCTGGCAAAAATAGTCAATGTATGCCTTTTCTTGTGAGCTTTTTGCTTTTCGCTTTTCCATATTATTATTATTATTTTATTTTTATTTTTTTTTGTACAGTAAAATAAAACCTGTAGCTTAGCTTTTTTTCCCCCAAATAATTTTGTCAGATAAAATACCCAAACCAAGTTTAGTGTTTTAAAAATAAAATTATAACATATTTCCCTCATATTTTGGTGGTTTAATCGAACTTGTAGGGTCATTAAAATCATTATTCCCTCTGGACATCACTTATGGTCTCTACTGTAGGCTATAGACGCCATGAAACCGCCTGACGAACACAGAAACCCCCTACACTCCTACACGTGCTCTATGCTCTTCTGAAGCTGGTCTTTTAACTGTCCAAACAACACGGCTAAAAACGATGGGTGATCGGGCTTTTTCTTCTTTGGCTCCTAAATTGTGGAATTCCCTGCCCTCTGAGATTAGGAATGCAGAATCCCTCAGTGTTTTTAAATCGTCCCTTAAAACTTACTTTTTTAGGGTAGCTTTTTTGTGATTCATGTGATTACTTTGTTTGTTATTTTATAGGCTTTTTATTTTTATTGTTTGGTTAGTTTTTTTTTACTGCCTGCACTGTTATGTGTATCTTTTAATTTCATATTTTTATGTAAAGTGCTTTGAGATGCTACTTTTAAAGGCGCTATATAAAATACAGTTTATTATTATTAATATTATATTATTATTAGTTTTCTTTCCTGTGTTGATGTTCCAGGACATATTTAACATTATGTAGAACACGCAATGCAGACAGCTGTACAAGCAAAGGAATATTCCTCTTTCTTGCGTATAAACACACACACACACACTCATCAGTACATGCTGTTGGCAGGACTGGTGGCGTGTGTTGCTGGTGGTTTTGGCACTGGTGCTGACGGTGACCGCGGTGTACAGGGAAGTGATGAGATCGTGAGATCTGGGAGGAAACTGAAGCACTGGCAGTGTTGGACTGTGCAGAAGATCAATGAGGACTTGAGCTGCTCGCACCCCATGTGGCCTGAGGTAACATAACGAACCCATACAGCACTTATTCAAGAGATGAAGGATATCATAAGCTTATGGACTGATCTCACAATCTGAATTGAAATCTTTTGATGTTTAAATGGATCCCATGTCTTGACATGTATTTTAAAAGGTTGTAAAACTCTGTTGTCACTTACTCCCCTTCACTTCAAGCATATTTGAGCTTCCGTTTACCATATTTGATGTGCGTTGATCAATATTTGTATGTGAATAAAATGTTAAGTTAAATCTGTACATCATAATAAAACAGTCATTTCTCTTTAGAAAATTTGGATTAAACCTAACCACTCAGTTCAAACTTTTCAAATGTAAATGCAAAATCTAAATCCACATTTTGTGATAAAATTGTACTGCCTTGTCTGTACAAAGTAAAAAAAAAAACAAGTCCACCCATAAGAATTACATAAGACGAGTACGAGAACCAATGAGGTTCATTCTTGTGTTATGCAGCACGTTTGAGCTTCAGCAAGAACCAATGAGGTTTATTCTTGTGTTACGCAGCATGTTTGAACTTCAGCAAGAACCAATGAGGTTTATTCTTGTGTTACGCAGCACGTTTGAACTTCTCAAGAACCAAAGAGGTTCATTCCTGTGTTACACAGCACATTTGAGCTTTTCAAGAACCAATGAGGTTCATTCTCGTGTTACGCAGCATGTTTGAGCCAGCACGTTTGAGCTTCAGCAAGAACCAATGAGGTTTATTCTTGTGTTACGCAGCACGTTTGAACTTCTCAAGAACCAATGAGGTTCATTCCTGTGTTACACAAGCACATTTGAGCTTTTCAAGAACAATGAGGTTCATTCCCGTGTTACGTAGCATGTTTGAGCTTCTCAAGAACCAATGAGGTTCATTCCCGTGTTACACAGCACATTTGAGCTTTCAAGAACCAATGAGGTTCATTCTCATGTTACGAGGCATGTCTGAGCTTCTCAAAAACCAATGAGTTTCATTCCCGTGTTACGCAGCGCGTTGGAGCTTTTTTTTGAACTTCAGTAAGAACCAATGAGGTTTATTATTGTGTTACGCAGCACGTTTGAACTTCTCAAGAACCAATGAGGTTCATTCCTGTGTTACACAGCACATTTGAGCTTTTCAAGAACCAATGAGGTTCATTCTTGTGTTTTACGCAGCATGCTTGAGCTTTTCAAGAACCAATGAGGTTCATTCTCGTGTTACGCAGCACATTTGAGCTTCTCAAGAACCAATGAGGTTCATTCTCATGTTACGCAGCACATTTGAGCTTCTCAAGAACCGATGAGGTTCATTCTCGTGTTACGCAGCACGTTTTAGCTTCAGCAAGAACCAATGAGGTTTATTCTTGTGTTACGCAGCATGTTTGAACTTCAGCAAGAACCAATGAGGTTTAATCTTGTGTTATGCAGCACGTTTGAACTTCTCAAGAACCAATGAGGTTCATTCCCGTGTTACACAGCACATTTGAGCTTTTCAAGAACCAATGAGGTTCATTCTCGTGTTACGCAGCATGTTTGAGCTTCTCAAGAACCAATGAGGTTTATTCCCGTGTTACACAGCACATTTGAGCTTTTCAAGAACCAATGAGGTTCATTCTCGTGTTACGCAGCATGTTTGAGCTTCTCAAGAACCAATTCATTCTCGTTTTACGCAGCACGTTTGAGTTTCTCAAGAACCAATGAGGTTCATTCTCGTTTTACGCAGCACGTTTGAGTTTCTCAAGAACCAATGAGGTTCATTCTCGTTTTACGCAGCACGTTTGAGTTTCTCAAGAACCAATGAGGTTCATTCTCGTTTTACGCAGCACGTTTGAGTTTCTCAAGAACCAATGAGGTTCATTCTCGTTTTACGCAGCACGTTTGAGTTTCTCAAGAACCAATGAGGTTCATTCTCGTTTTACGCAGCACGTTTGAGTTTCTCAAGAACCAATGAGGTTCATTCTCGTTTTACGCAGCACGTTTGAGTTTCTCAAGAACCAATGAGGTTCATTCTCGTTTTACGCAGCACGTTTGAGTTTCTCAAGAACCAATGAGGTTCATTCTCGTTTTACGCAGCACGTTTGAGTTTCTCAAGAACCAATGAGGTTCATTCTCGTTTTACGCAGCACGTTTGAGTTTCTCAAGAACCAATGAGGTTCATTCTCGTTTTACGCAGCACGTTTGAGTTTCTCAAGAACCAATGAGGTTCATTCTCGTTTTACGCAGCACGTTTGAGTTTCTCAAGAACCAATGAGGTTCATTCTCGTGTTACGCAGCACGATTGATTTTCAGCAAGAACTAATGAGGTTCATTCTCATGTTACGCAGCACGTTTGAGTTCTCAAGAACCAGTGAGGTTCATTCTCGTGTTACGCAACATGTTTGAGCTTCAGCAAGAACCAATGAGGTTCATTCTCGCGTTACGCAGCATGTTTGAGCTTCAGCAAGAACCAATGAGGTTCATTCTCGTTTTACGCAGCACGTTTGAGTTTCTCAAGAACCAATGAGGTTCATTCTCGTGTTACGCAGCACGTTTGAACTTCAGCAAGAACCAATGAGGTTCATTCTCGTGTTACGCAGCACGTTTGAACTTCAGCAAGAACCAATGAGGTTCATTCTCGTGTTACGCAGCACGTTTGAACTTCAGCAAGAACCAATGAGGTTCATTCTCGTGTTACGCAGCACGTTTGAACTTCAGCAAGAACCAATGAGATTCATTCTCGTGTTACGCAGCACGTTTGAACTTCAGCAAGAACCAATGAGATTCATTCTCGTGTTACGCAGCACGTTTGAACTTCAGCAAGAACCAATGAGATTCATTCTCGTGTTACGCAGCACGTTTGAACTTCAGCAAGAACCAATGAGATTCATTCTCGTGTTACGCAGCACGTTTGAACTTCAGCAAGAACCAATGAGGTTCATTCTCGTGTTACGCAGCACGTTTGAACTTCAGCAAGAACCAATGAGATTCATTCTCGTGTTACGCAGCACGTTTGAACTTCAGCAAGAACCAATGAGATTCATTCTCGTGTTACGCAGCACGTTTGAACTTCAGCAAGAACCAATGAGATTCATTCTCGTGTTACGCAGCACGTTTGAACTTCAGCAAGAACCAATGAGATTCATTCTCGTGTTACGCAGCACGTTTGAACTTCAGCAAGAACCAATGAGATTCATTCTCGTGTTACGCAGCACGTTTGAACTTCAGCAAGAACCAATGAGGTTCATTCTCGTGTTACGCAGCACGTTTGAACTTCAGCAAGAACCAATGAGATTCATTCTCGTGTTACGCAGCACGTTTGAACTTCAGCAAGAACCAATGAGATTCATTCTCGTGTTACGCAGCACGTTTGAACTTCAGCAAGAACCAATGAGATTCATTCTCGTGTTACGCAGCACGTTTGAACTTCAGCAAGAACCAATGAGATTCATTCTCGTGTTACGCAGCACGTTTGAACTTCAGCAAGAACCAATGAGATTCATTCTCGTGTTACGCAGCACGTTTGAACTTCAGCAAGAACCAATGAGGTTCATTCTCGTGTTACGCAGCACGTTTGAACTTCAGCAAGAACCAATGAGATTCATTCTCGTGTTACGCAGCACGTTTGAACTTCAGCATGAGGTTCATTCTCATGTTACGCAGCACGTTTGAGCTTCTCAAGAACCAATGAGGTTCAGTCTCGTGTTACGCAGCACGTTTGAGCTTCTGCAAGAGGTTTGTTATAACGCATCAAGCAAATATGACCGAACTTCTGTTTAGGTTCACTGATCAATGTTTATATCTGAATAAAAGCCTAAATTCAGTGTGTTCATCATATAAAGTGATCGAGTGTCTTCAGAAAATGAAACTGCTCAATTCATATGGATTAGTTTTACTATCTCTTCATGAACTTTTTGAAGCATCAAAGTGGTAGTTGCGCAGCTGTCAAAGAAGGGGTAGAAATGTTAGATTTCATTAAAAAATATTTTCATTTGTGTTCTGAAGATTGAACCAACCCTTTAACCCTTCTGCATTGCTTTCCCCCATAGAATTACATTTTAAGTGTATTATTGTAAACACAATTTGTGTTTGTTTTTACAAACTGAGAGACGAGTCGAAATCATTTTCTGTGTAAATGATGCTATGGCCTAACTTAATGTGTTTTGCTTTATAATATAGGAACGCAATTACTTAGAAGGCCAAATTAAGTATATTCGAAACCTGAAAGGAACCTACACTCAGGACCCCTGGTAATGTACTCACAATAAGCCAATGAAGAATGTGAAAGACTGTGCAAAAAATTTATATACTAAGTATGCTGATGTGTTTCCCACAGGAATATCTTTGATTGGCTAGTGTATTTGCGCTGTTGGCCGTTCTGGGCATCCACTTGACAGACATATTAATAGTGTCTGACACACTTCGACAGAACAGTCTTCGCCTCTTCGCAGTGTCCATTATTTCCTGTGGTTAAGGCTAATGAAGCATGTCCGTGCTTTTAGGTAATTTACCATTTTGAAAGTAACTTTGGGATCTTGCAGGTCAAGAATATTTGATTTTAGAGGAACTGATTATGATTTCCAAAAATCAAATAACCTATACTATATCTTTTCTTGCAGAGTGAAATGAAAAACTGAAAATGTAATTTGAAATGTTTGAAATGAAAAACAAATGCAGGATGATCCAAGTCTACACTGCTGGTCAACAGTTTGGAATAATTAAGATTTGTTTATGTTTTTGAAAGAAGTCTCTTCTGCTCACTATATAAGGCTGCATTTATTTGATGAAAAATACATGAATATTGTGAAATATTATTACAATTTAAAATAAATGTTTTCTAATAGAATATATTTTAATTTGTCAATTATTCCTGTGATCAAAGCTGAATTTTCAGCATCGTTACTCCAGTCTTCAGTTTCACATGATCCTTCAGAAATCATAATGATTTGCTGTTCAAGAAACATTTCTGATTATCAATGTTAAAAACATTTTTGCTGCTTTATATTTTTGTGGAAACTGTGATACACTACCATTAAAAGTTTGGGGTAAAGAAAGAAAGAAAGAAAGAAAGAAAGAAAGAAAGAAAGAAAGAAAGAAAGAAAGAAAGAAAGAAAGAAAGAAAGAAAGAAATGAATACTTTTATTAAATTGTTCAAAAGTGACAGTAAAGACATTGGTACATTGATAATAATCAGACATGATTCTTGAGCAGAAAATCATCATATTATAATGATTTCTGAAGGATCATGTGACACTGAAGACTGGAGTAATGATGCTGAAAATTCAGCTTTGCATTAATAAATACATTTTAAAATATATTACCATAAAATAGTTATTTTAAATTGTAATAATATTTCACAATATTACGGTTTTCATTTTCAAAATGGCTAAATCATAAATCTCCACTGCTCAATTGTGTTTTAAAAGATGTATTCTAAAATAAACCGTTTTTTAAAGGGGGTCATGAAGCGTCTATAATCGTGGTCACCTGAGAAAAAGCTTGAGAACATTGGCTCTGTAGGAACACCTGGTCAGTGGCAGTTACCATTGATACTCGTGCTGCAAAGCAAGGCCCTCAGATATAATGACAACACCTTTACACTCTCCTGGACGCTACGGCACACAGAGCGCCTGAAGCCGAACTGAACCACCTGCTCAGTGGCCCGAACAACAGTGCTGGCGTATCTCAGGTTTCTCTGAGACTCCACAGGTGGCCATCTCTTTGTGAGCTAGGTAACCATGGGAATATATGTGTCACGGTAACCATAGAAACATAAGGACATGGGGGTTTGCACACCATGTACTCAGTCACTTCTTCTAAATGCTACTGCAGTATTTGCACTTTTCAAGGAATAATCGGCCACTTTTTCCAGCCTTTTCCCATTGTTTCCATAGGGATTGCAAAAATAACTCCGTGAAGACTAAGACATGAACCAAATCAACCAGCTCCAAGATAAATCACAATATTAAAAAACTTTGGTTAAAAATTAAATAAAATAAAAATATCAGAAATAAACAGCAGCACAACTGTTTTCAACATTGATTAAAATAATCTGAAAGGTTTCTTGAGCAGCAAATCAGCATATCTGAATGAAATCTGGAGGATCATGTAACACTGAAGACTGGAGTAATGATGCTGAAAATTCAGCTTTGATCACTGGAATATATATACCAGGTATTTTAAATTGTAATAAAATTTCACTAATTTTATGCGTTTACTGTATCAAATAAGTGCAGCTTTGGTGAGCAGAAGTGATTTCTTTCAAAGACATTATAATATCTTAGCGTCTCTAAACTTTCGAAGAGTAGTGTACTAGTGAATGAACTTTGCAAAAGATGTAATTGAGTCAAAAATTACAGTACAATTTGTCTATGGTGTCAATTAAAGGGATAGTTCCCCAAACACGACAATTGTGCCATTTCTCACCCTCCTGTTGTTCCAAACCTATACATTTCTTTGTTCTGAAGGAACACAAATATATTTTGAAGAGTGACATTGAACCCCATTGACTTTATTTGAATGAACAAAAAAAGATTAAGACATTTGTCAAAATATCTTCTTTTGGGTTTTGTAGAAGAAAGAAAGCCATACTGGTTTGGAAGTAAATGATGACATTTTAATGATTTTCACTTCTGAAAACTGATCTTTGCACTCTATTAGCCAACACCGTGACACATGATTGTACTCCAGGTAAATGGCTGATGTCATTCTCTAGAACTATGGGTCCCTTCATTGTCATGCTGGGGAAGATTGCAGGAGACGTGCTGCGTTTCCTCTTTCTCTATATAGAGATCTACATTCCATATGCCTGTGCCTTCTGGATTATATTTGGAGGTACTGTCACAAAGACTTACAGTATAGTTAAAGACATGATGCATGAGACATAAACGTTTCCTCTATTGCTCTCAGGTTTAGCTGAGGTGCCCAGTATGGAGACGGTTCCTGAGCTGCTCTACAGCCTGTATCGCATCACCCTGGTGGATGAGTATGAGTTTAATGCCATGGTGGATGTGGATGCAGTGATGGCCTACCTTCTCTGCGGAACATTTCTGGCCCTGTCTGCTGTTCTCTGTGTTAATTTACTGATTGCTCTGCTTTCTGACACCTTCCAAAGGTATTAATAAGTCATATGTACTTTTATGATATGCATGTTAGGGGTGTAACAGATAACGATATATCAATATGAATCAATGCCAACAAATGAAACAAGCATTTCATGTTTTAAATAAAGGGTGAAGATATAAATTTTCCTAGGCCTGATATCAGTTTTGGCCACTACTGTATATATTTTAAGATGCATTGAAACTCTCATGTAAGACGCATTTTCGTCAAAGTGCGCATTCTTTTTAATCTGTTCAAACACCACGATTGTGATGCAGCAACCTAGAAGATGTCAAACTGTCACTGACAATTTCTCTGTTCGGGATGGTTGAGAATGTCCCCTCCGTCTGTGTACAATCGCTTTCTGGTCGGGGGGGTTGGGAGGGGGTGTCGATTGGAGAAAGTGGTCAGAAAGTGGTTGGGGGTTGGGTATGCCTCCCTCGGTTTTGTTCGCGATTGTTTTCCGGGTGAAGTGGGAGTGGGGGAGTTGGAAGTGGTCCGTTCGGGAGGGTTGCGGGTGGGGAATCTGGGGATGCCCCCCTCGGTTTTGTTCGCGATTGTGTTCTGAGTGGTGGAGTTGGAATTGGTCCATTCGGAAGGGTTGGAGATGTCTCCCTCGTTTTTGTTCGTGGTTGCATTCCGAGTGGTGGAGATGGAAGTGGTCCGTTCGGGAGGGTTGGGGATGTCCCCCTCGTTTTTGTTCGTGATTGCGTTCTGAGTGGTGGAGTTGGAATTGGTCCATTCGGGAGGGTTGGAGATGTCCCCTTTGTTTTAGTTTTTGTTTGTGATTGCGTTCCGAGAGGTGGAGTGGAAGTGGTCCGTTCGGGACGGTTGCGGCTGGAGATTTCCCCCTCGATTTTGTTTGCGATTGCGTTCTGAGTGGTGGGGATGGAAATGGTCCATTCGGGAGGTTGGGGATGCCCCCCTCGTTTTTGTTCGCGATTGCGTTTTGAGTGTTGGTAGTTGGAAGTGGTCCATTCGGGAGGGTTGCGGCTGAAGATTTCCCCCTCGATTTTATTCGCGATTGCGTTCTGAGTGGTGGAGTTGGAATTGGTCCATTCAGGAGGGTTGGAGGTGTCTCCCTCGATTTTGTTCACGGTTGTGTTCCGAGTGTTGGTAGTTGGAAGTGGTCTGTTTGAGAGGTTTGGGGATGTTCCCTTGGTTTTGTTTCGCGATTGCATTTCGAGTGGTAGAGTTGGAAGTGGTCCGTTTGGGAGGGTTGCGGGTGGGGATGTTTTTTCTGTTCGTGATTGCATTTCAGGTCGGGGCGTGTAAGTAGCTGAAAGTGGTCCGTTCGGGAGGGTTGGGTAGTAAGGATGTTCCCGTTGGTCCATTCACAATCATGTTCCGGCGATGAGGGGGGCATTTGGTGCGGGGCCACCCCTCTGTCCATTTGGCACGGTGCCCCATGCAGTCACACCAGTTGCACCGCCCTAGGGATGGCCCTTATCCTCAAACAATTGATGATCTCATGTGAGATTTGCTAGATTTTTTTTTTTTTTTTTATGTCCTAATTGAGATAAAGGATTTGCAGTTTTCAAAGAGTTCTTGTGCAAATGCAACTGGTTGTGTAAAATAGGCACATATTATTGTTATATTTATATATTGATTGCACGCCCCTGGATCTAATCAAATTTGTAATCCATGTTTTGAGCTATCTGCAAATTCTGTATTGCTGGCTAAGAGAATTGATGCTAGATCATTTCGTAATGAAACGTTCGATTTACAGCCCTAGGGCCCTATCTTGCACCCAGCGCAAGTGACTTTGTACACCGACGCATGTATCATTCCTATTTTGCACCCGCGCAAAGCGGACTTTTCCCTCCACAGAGCACGTCGGTAAGTTAGGAAATACACTTGCGCTCCCGGGGGCGGTTCAGCGCAAAGAGGAGGCGTGTTCCGGCGCAAACGTTCCTTCTTGCTCTTTTGCAGTTTAGAAAACAATTGCGCCACTAACCAGGAAAAAATTGTTTAAAGTCAGTGGCGCATTGCGCATGTTATTCATATGCTATTTTAAGGGCGCATGCTTGGCCATAATCAATGTAGCGTGTGCACAACGCGCATACACTTTGATTCTCTCATCTACACAGAAGCAGCAGTTTTCATTTTTGCAAATCATACATTATTACGATAGATAGATAGATAGATAGATAGATAGATAGATAGATAGATAGATAGATAGATAGATAGATAGATAGATAGATAGATAGATAGATAGATAGATAGATAGATAGATAGATAGATAGATAGATAGATAGACAATTTATTATAAAAGCATACATCTAGCTTACACATTTACCCAAATTATCATACGCCTGTTTAACCGAAGTTAATTTGGGTGGGTTTCTCCATTTCAATGTAACTTCTCTCTTTTACGGCCGTGACGAGAGCGTTGCTCTCCTTGGCTGTGAACCGCTCCTGGCTCGCGCCTGGCAAATCTGCCGTTACAATAGCAATCCGCTATGGAAAAAGCGCATCTGCTCTTAAAGGGAATGTGAGATGACGCTCTGATTGGTTTATTTCACGTTACGCCCAAACCACACCTATGAATAATGAAGCTACTTCAGACCAACCCATTTTAGATTTGCGCCTGGCGCAAGAGTCATTTATCCCGCCGGGAAAATAGCAACAGCGCCGAGACCCGCCCACAAAGTTACTTGCGCTTTGCGCTTGACACTTGCGTTTCAGATCGTTAAAATAGGGCCCCTAATGTTTATAGTGCTTTTTGGGCACGATGGATATGCTCACTGTGAACTCTCATTGTATGGAAATGACCTGGGTAGAATTTTCATTTTTGGGAGCACTATTCCTTTAACCCTTTTGCTGAACGCTTATGTTTGCAGGGTCTATGCAACGCGCTGGCCAATGCGGTGATGCAACAAGCAGCGATCATTCTGCAGATAGAGGAATCCATGTCTTTTCTGAGACGTTTCTATGACAACGAGCACATCCACGCCATTGCGCCCCGCTTGGAGAATTATTTGATGATGATGTCACCACTAACCCAGATCAGCATGCAGAGATGAAGAAGCTTACGGAACAGATCAAGGTTTCTACGTTAACAACTACTGGAAGTTATATGTCTTTTCTTATATTGCAGAATAACTAAAAACTTTGCATGCTCTGCAGGATACTTTAGATAAATATCTAAACATCCAAAGAGAGACAATCTCACCTCAGTATGCAGATGCCAGAGATGTCACAAGGTTGGTAGATTGAACATCTTGGAACTTATTGGGCTTAGATTGTTGCATTTTTTGTGTTACCATCTTTATTACATGTATTGTGACAAGTGATGTTCCTGGAAAAGCTGCCTAACATACGTATGTTGTTTTTGTTTCAACAGAAGGAGAAGCGTCGCACCTCCAGAGAGAGAAGAACATCTCAAGACTCTTCACAGACTTCAGAAAGACCAGCAGAAGCAGAGTCAGGACCTGAGTGAGCTGAAGGCTGAAGTGAAGGAACTCCACAGTTTGCTGCTCAATCTGATCCAGCCCCGGACAAACTCAACATCATGTAAGAGACTTCTGCACTTATTATGGAAGTCTGTGGGGCAAACATGCTGTTCACTGCAAGTTATTTTCTGCCCATTTTTACTTGTTTTAATGAGGTCATTGAATCTAAATTATTGTCTGTGCATGGTTAATGACAAAGTGCAACTTAGGTTCATCCAGAATATTCCTTTAAGTCATGTTACTGGTGTTTCTGCAGCCACTGATGAGGATAAGACACACTCAGAGACAAATCAACTTTAAACCGGATAGCAAAACCTCTGAAACTGATCAATGAACTACTGAAATCAACACGGAATCCACCAGGAGCAAGACTTGGAAAGGATTTCTGTGCAGCAAGTCATACATGAATTTGTGACCACATTTATTTTATTATTTTATTCTTAAGTTATGCATTGTACCAAGTTACTGTAACAATATCGGTTTGCATCTGTGTATATTAAAGTGACTTCATCTGAATTATAAGGTTTTATTATATTAAATGTGAAAGAAGACCAAGTCTATTTCTCTGAATTGTTCACCCATGCATTTGTTTTCTTTATTATTTTCTCACCCTCATGCCATTCAAAACTCATATGCTGTTAATACACACACTGCTGGTCAAAAGTTTGTAATTATTATGATTTTTTTTTTTTTTTAATGTTTTTGAAAGAAGTCTCTTCTGCTCACCAAGGCTGCATTTATTTGATCAAAATACAGTAAAACAGTAATATTATGAAATATTATTACAATTTCAAATAAATGCTTTCTATGTTAATATATTGTAAAATGTAAAGTAGGCCTATTATTGTGATTAAAGCTGAAATTTCAGCATCATTACTCCAGTCTTCAGTGTCACATGATTGTTTCTTGAGCTGCAAATCCATATATTAGAATGATTTCTGAAGGATCATGTGACACTGAAGACTGAAGAAATGATGCTGAAAAATCTGCTTTGATCACAGGAATAAATTATTTCTTTAAATAGTTATCTTAAATTGTTATAATATTTCATCAGGAGGAACAGAAAGAACATGTCATTATTCTTCATATTTACTAATAGTCTTAGGCTACTGTGTTCAGATTCAAAAATGTAATGTCATGCCAGGTTTGGCATCACTGATAGATCAACTTGGCCTATGGGTGATTGGAAAATAACTGCATAATGATGTTGCAAAAATGCCTTCTTCACATCATGAGCACCTCTATGAAACCTTAAAATACTGCCTACGTAGGGAGTTTATTAGAGAAATAACAGCATAGCCTACAGTGTTTGGAAGGACAACTCATTTCCTTTGAAAACACCAGATGATTTGGTAAAACCTGTGAGAACTTGAAGGAGTGGCTGGCTACTATCGTGACTTGTCACCGAGGCAACCACAGGGACACAGACCATACTTTTCATTAGTCAGCAGAAAAGTTTTCCAGGTTTGTGACGGAACGGAAGTAGGGCTGGTTTCCGGTTCCCTCACTGGCACCTCTGCTTCTGCTGCTGGGCACTGAAGGAAGATGGCGGCGGCCGAGACTGATCGCGATGCACCGTCCGCTCTGTGTAGCGAATTCCTCAATTTCTCCGCAAAGGACACCGCTGCGGTAAGCGACAGTTTCATAAAGACTCTGCAAATGCCCTATCCTGATGAATTATATATATTTGTTTGCGGAAATCGATGCGAGGGCGAGGAATTTTCTGTTTTTCTCTCTCCTCATCTCGGGTTGTTTTGATGAGTGTTGTCCTGCTAACGCGCTAACAAGCTAGCCTGTGAAATTTTCACAACTCAAGCTCCAAAACACGCATTTAACAGTCCGTTTAACACATGTATTTCTGTAATGTATCTACACGTTATAAATGCTTTAATTTCTCGCATATGGTGTTTAACTTATGGCTTTGCTTACAAAGAAATGAGCTTTTAAAGAGATCTGTCAAGAGTTGGATAAAAACAACACTGGCTTTGTTCAATATCTTAACGGTTTTGCGTTCTTCTAATAACATTGTTTCACGGACAGCTCTTTTGACACGTTGTTTAAACTGATTTAGACAAGCAAACTTAGCCTGTCTATTTGTGTAGCCTAGATTTTCTGCATTCCTGTAAAAACATTAGAATGATCTGTATTATTTTAGCTGAACAGCAGGTGTTGAAGAATGTTGTGGTTAACAAACTAAACATTAATTTATTTGAGATATTCTAGTTACATGTTTGTTTTTCATTTTTGCATATCGGCTTACCCACTATATTTCCATGCCACATCTATCGGTTAAACACAAGTAGATTTGTTTTTACAATGTAGCACACACGGTGGCTATTTAAAACCACATACAATACCTCAGTTTGTCTTGGTTTGTGTTGTCTGATAGACTGAACGACAGCAGTGCACATTATCCTTGCTATATTAGACTCTATTAATCTCCATACGCATGGAAACATGATCATTTTGTGTTATAGGTCTATAGCGATAAAACTACAATCTGATTGGCAATCTCAAATCAACTCATGCATATGGTGAATTGTCTGAACAGAGTTGCTGGATTGTTGGCTATATGTTCTCTAGCACTAAATCCAGGTTAGTAGGTCGAGGTAGACAGTCACAGAGACTGCCAAGTTCCGCTTACTGTACATATGTAATCCCTGTGTTTCCTTTTAGCATGTGATTGTGGCACATACCTGCTGTTGGACATCAGATAGGTTGTTATTAGCATTTTCTTTAGGAATAAATTATGTCAGAATTGCACACTACCTAGTGAGCTTCCTACATGGATGGCTGTCTTCTAATCTAAGGCATGCATCATTTTTGGTGCAATTTTGTGCTAATTAGTATATGCGGATACATGATTATGCAAATGAGCCCCGCCTCCACTCACTCATACAGACTCGTCTACATGTAGATGTTTCATAATGGTAATGCGTTTTATGAATCGCTCTCTACAACGTCAGACACATAACTGAAATTAACATGATTAGCCTTGACCATGTTATTAAATAGCTAATATTGTGTTTATGTTACACAAACCATGTTCCCCATCATCTCAGATTGCAACAACATGTCAGCTGTGTGGACACTTGCTCTGGATTGTATTAATTTCTTGATTTGAATCAGTAATGGTATGGTTTTTAAATTTAAAATATTTTAGTCTGTGCTGCTTTCTGTTGATGCGTGAACAAAACTTCACTAAACATTTGCAGCGTGCCTGCCATCCCATAATCGCAAAAAGCTTCGTTACTTTTAATATGATCTTAAAAATCACATCTTACATCTTAAAAATTCTGTTGATTTTATTATGAAATTCAAACAATAATGTAATTGTGGTGCTCTTTAATACGGTTTGACAGATCACTGTAATATCTCAGTTCAAGCTCACATGAACCACTCATCTCATCACTAGGGTCGCGTACCGTTCACCTTTTAACCGGTAATTCGGTGCCGGTACCTTTTTTTGTTGGTAATTTAGCATGTCAAATGCTGTAAAGCATTAATGCTCAATAACTGTAAAGAAACTAAGTCTTTTGTAGAAGTGTTATTGGCATTATGCCAGAGCTACCTTGTCTGCCATTGTCGTGATGCTTGAATATTAATAAAAACAACCATTTTAGTAAAAAAATAAAATAAATTATTTCTATGAAATGTTTTGTTTTCCACAAATTCGGTGTTGTGAATTTTCTAGTAATCAACGTTTTTGCAAACTTCTAAATAAAATGAAAAATAATCAGATGAAATTAATTTGATTAAATGCTTATTTAATGTAATTTTCACCAACAATATCCATATTGTAATGTCTGCTGTATAATCTAGTAATAAAAAAATAAATAAAACCACATATATTTAATTTGGTCACACCATAGAGCTGCGCGATTAATGGTTAAAAGATTGAGATCTCGATTCGAACACCCACGCAATCTTTTAAACCTTTAAACCTGTTCTGTCTATTAAACCTTTGACGAAACACACCGCAACATTCAGGTGTGTGTTCACGCTGCTGCTGGCCCAAAGAGAGCTGGTGTGTGTTCACGCTGCTGCTGGCCCAAAGAGAGCAGGTGTCACGTTTAAGTCTTTTCAACCTCACCGTATCATTATTTCTGCCTTACAAATATTCTATCACAGAAGAACTGGGATAAAAGTTTATATTTCAGATAAAAATACTGATGTTTACGGTAGCGATCGAATTAGAGCAAACCCCTGATTTAAAGTAACTTGTTGGTTCAAATAACGATTATATCGATTACATCTTTATGTCACCGACAAGTGAAAACATGTATCTTTCAGAATCGTTCAAAAGTGCTGATTCATCCAGTTATGAAACGTGTTTGAATGAGTCATTGAATCATTCATTCAAACCGAGTGTTTTAAATATTTCAGATTAATTAAACATTTTAAGTAGACCTCAGCAATTCATATTTTGTCAGAACCTCTTGTAAATTATTTTGTTTAGTTGTTGGAGAATCTTGATCTCAGTTTGAAAAAATAAAAATCGATAACAATGACGTGATTCTCAATGTATCCAGAATCGTGCAGCTCTACCCCTTACACTTCTAGAACAAACATTGTGTTCTGCCTAGTACTCGCTACTTATAAACTTTGTGAGAAATGTTTTAAATAACTGGTTGTCCTGTAAGGTCATGCAAATATAAACCAGTGGATGCAGAAATGCAGTCAAACACTGACGACTAGTGTTCCTTTTCAGACCTGACCTTTGACCACTGATCTATTTACCTTGCCATTGTTTTGTTTTTATATCTGTGTGTCTGATTTCACACTGTAGCATTAATGAAGTAAATTAATTTAAAATTATTAAAGTAAAAGGCTGCATTTCTAATATTCAGACAGTTGTGTGTTAGGGCTTGGAGAAAAAAGCGATTTACCTAGCTATCGCGTTTTTATTATTATTTATTTTTACGATTTTAAAATCTATTTTCTTTTATTACAGAATCGATGTAATTCAAATTAAATAGCTTAATTTTTTCGTCCTTGCTTATAGACGAGGTTGACATAAGTTAGCCACTTTTGTTCCAACAGAGGATGAAATATTTTTGAATGCCAGTCACATACAAATAATAAACATGACAATAAATATTATACAAAAATTATATTTAAAAAAAAATATATACATTACAACAAATAGGAAAATAAAATATAGTGTAATTAAACTAATAATAATAATACAAATAAAATAAAATAAAATAAAATAAAAAGATAAAAAAAGAAAATAATATAATATAAAAAGAAAAGGAACAGGTATGAGATAATCAAATAGCATAAAAGCTTCACATAAAGACCTATTATGTTTTGCTTTACTATTTTTCAACCCAATTAGTAACTCAATATAATTTTTCATTTCTATCTGAAATATTAAAAAAAGTTGGGTTTTCCTTCAGCCCATTTTTGTTTGTGTATATGGTATTTCCCCATAATTAAACAGAGATTAACAATAAAGGCCACATTTGGTGGTAATATTTGTCAATTAAGATAAAAAAGACATCTTTTCAGAAAAGTAAGTTTCATCCCTGAGCATTCACAAAGAAAACATTCCAAATCTACCCAAAACATTTAGCTATAAATGCAATTAAAACAGTGGACAACATTTTCTTTCTCAGTCCCACAGAATCACGTTTAACATCTACACCAGTACGATGGCAGCAACCATGTCCTAATAAAGTAATTATTCCATCTTCTATCAGTAATAGTAACACTACACCTTTAATTGCAACATCAGGTCTGAGACTCACTCACAGTCTCCTTATTCACATTTCCTTTAAACAGACATTTTGAACCGGATGGCATAGCATTGCAGAGGATGAAATGTGTCGTTATCTATGAGTGTTAAAGTGACGTAACATCCCTTTCAAGTGGACGTGTGAAAGCGACGTGAGACTGAAAGCACTGAAAAGCACTCGTGCTACTCATATACTGAGAGAGAGATAAGACAGTTGAGCTGCACGATTCATCTTTAAAAGACTGATCTCGATTTCAAACTCACGCGATCATCTTCCATTTCATCTGTCTATTAAACCTTTGACAAAATCATATCGCAACATTCAAATCTGTGTTGCCGGTGACCCAGAGAGAGTGATCATGAAACTGCAGTCTCTTCTCAACCTCATAGTGTCATTATTTCTGTGATACAACAGTTCAAATTATCATGGGATAAAAGTTCAAATATAAACACTGATGTCTACGATATCGATCAAAATAGAGTAAATCAGCTTTTGATAGAAACTTAAAAAATGTATTTATTGAATCATTTATTCAAGAGAATGTAGTGTTCTATGATGCTTTTGAAATGTCAGAAAGATATGATGAATTGTTATTGTAAATATGACTCATCTTATACATCATGTACTGTCTATATAAGTGTATGGAATCGCAATTCTTAAAAAAATCGCAATACATATCGCATCGGCACCCAAGTATCGTGATAGTATCGAATCGGGAGATAGGTGTATCGTCTCATTGTGAGACAAATTGTCCCCTATTGTGTGTGTGTGTGTGTGTGTGTCTAATATTTGACCCATCTGTCACAGAAATGGCTACTGGTGAGCAACCTGCCCAAAGAGGTGTACCAGCACTTGGCTTGCTACGTCCCCAAGATCTACTGCCTGGGCCCCAACCTGAACCCCCAGAACGAGATCTGCTGGCCCAGCTGCTGCTCCAGGGCCCGCTCGAGTGGTACCTGTGCGGGGAAGAGCCGTCCGTGGGATTGGCCAAGCTGGAGCAGAACAACCAGCCCTCACAGCTCTGTGGCCATGTGTTTAAAGTGGGAGAGCCAACGTATTCCTGCAGGTACACCGTCAACACTTCATCATCATCTCTTTCCAGGGGCCCCACGGGTCCTGGAAATCCCTGAAAGTTTGTCAGTCTGAAAAAGAAATGTCAAGGCCCTGGAAAGTTCTTGAAAATAAACACACACAGATACATGTCCTTGAAAGTGCTTGAATTTATTTTGTGCAAGAAATTTTCTGGAAAAAATTCCATATTATTCCCTCCGGTCCGCTAATGTGTTATTTCGCCATCACCTCGTGAACTATGCACACTATCTTGCTTGATTTACGTTAGTTATGCGCATTTAAGCATTACGTTAAGTGTTTCCCGCGTGAGGTACTTTGTGTTGTACGTTGCCATGACATTCACGCACGCAAAACTGTAACAATGTATCTTACAAGGTAACACGATGTAACCTTGCTCTCACTTGAAATGTAGCTCCACATTAAGTCCTTGAATTTGATGGTATTGGACCTGGAAAGTCCTTGAATTTGAAGTTAAAGCTGTGGGAACCCTGTCTTTCTGATCCTCCCAAAGAAGGGTGTTGATTCTCATCTAGTCTGCACCCACAATTATTCTCAATTCGTTTGATGTCAAAGGCATTCAAACTAGTGATCACGGCTCTGTGCGCTGCTCATCGTCTTTTGCCTAGATTGTCTGTCATAATGTATTTATTTATTTCCCCCATGCATGTATGCTGCTGTAGCCGTCTGACCTGGGATAGTGTGGGTCACCGTGTTCCCACAGACGGGGAAGTCTTGGCTGAATTAGGTCAGCTTCTGTTAGGTTAAGTCCTTTAGGCAAGATCACAGTAAGCCGGCTAAGAGGCCGGAGGTGACTGGAGTCTGCTCTGTGTCTTTGAGAAACAAATGAAAGGGCTCACACATATCCCGATGCTTTATCACGCTGGCTTTATGAGACTGGAATCTGACGTGATTGTTGTGTGAAATATATCTTGCATCCTAAGAATTTGTGCAGATCTTTTTACAATCCTGGAATCTGATGTGATTGTTGTGTGAAATATATCTTTCATCCTAAGAATTTGTGCAGATCTTTTTACAATCAATCCTGTCATGTAATGTGTGACTGGCTCTGATCCAAAACCTCAGTGATCTGCTTTGCTGTCTATATAGGCTACATCTTGTGCAGCCAAGGGAGCTTCAGAAAGCTTCATTCAACTAGGGCTGGGTGATTAAAACAATACCAATAACAATCATATAGCGTTTATGTATTATTGAAGATTTTTCAGCCTTTTCATGATATTCAGTAAATCCTTTCTTGATGTTTGCTCTGAAATGGCTGAGAGATTTTGAAATGAAAAGGCGGATTATTTTATTATTATTATTTCTCGTACACTAACCGTTTGTGTCTGAAATCCGTGCGCAAGTCAAGTCACTTTTATTTCCATAGCGCTTTATACAATACAGACTGTTTCAAAGCAGCTTTATAGTGATAAACAGGAGTTTTTCAATTCTGCTTTTAAGCATCTCTAAAGAGAAAAGTCAGTTCAATGTTGATTTAAGTTCAGTTCAATAACTATGTAAAGTTAATCAAATATGAAATGTTCATCTATAAAGCAGCTCTGCAGAAAACAGTGATGTCAGTCCTAGCTCAGTTCACTTTCTTATCCAATACTATCAGTACTAGTATCCTACGCTGTCAAATCAATAATATTGCTAAATGTGTCCTCAACTAAGCAACAGTGGCAAGGAACCCAAATGCTACCATTTGTAACTTTTAATTTTATAATGTAACAAAATAAATAAATGAAATGTGTTTGTTTTTAATGCTATTAATAAGAGATAAATAAAACATTATTGTACCCTTCAAATATTGTTCAGTTAAATAAACCTTGAATTAACAAGATCAAATGAAAAGTTAGAACTTCAAATTGAACTTTTTGTAATGACAGTTGGTTATTAACTTGTAAATGACTCATTATGCAAACACACGAGGAGAGTCTCTGCATAAAAAAGACCCACGACTGGCAGATCAACGTTGTGCTGCTACATTTCTGTCTGATACTGTAAGAAATTAAATTAAATTAAATGTTACAATGACCTGTGACACGATGATTGTCATCAGTTTAAATGCTGTCAGGATGCAAGTGACTGAGCGCTCCGTTAAAGATGTGGTTATGAAGAAAGCTTGCCTACTCTTTTGCTATCCACTTAAAAGTATGTACATTTTCTTCACAAGAACAGTACATACTTTTAGGGCATAGGATAAGTAGGCGAATCGGGATGCAGCAAGAGAGCTATTCAGTTGCACTGCATTCTGGGAATGCTTTACGATGCATGCCATGAGGAATCTTAATGGCAGTATAATTTTGCTACCATTTATAACAACCTTCATCCGTGTCTCTGCTACCTGTTTGTTATAGGCAGCTTACTGGGGTTTTAACAGCTGCTATCCTTCTGTTGAAGTCATTTACATCTGATATTGTTTCTCCTTATCTCAGGGAGTGTGCGGCCGATCCAACCTGTGTGCTGTGTATGCAGTGCTTCTTAGGCAGCGTTCACAAAGAGCATCGCTACAGGGTAAGAGGAAACGAGATGCACACTTTAACAGTCTTAAACATCTCACTCGGGTATGTCAACATGTTGGTGTGACAGTCGCAGAGAAAGTGTCAAATACCAAGTGTGTGGACCCGTCTGCACTGGTGCCACGCGGACCCTGACTTCTCCCTGACAGGAAAGTCCTGCTCAAATCCTGTGCACTGTAAAGATTGTTATTATGGCTCAACCCAGAACTTTTTTAGCATTTAAAACTGAGGGCTGTGACTCATGGTACAGTTGTTTGTAAAGGTTACAGGACTGAGGGACTGTTGTGTCTGTGAAGAGAAAACAATCAATCTAACACAGTTAACTGTCCTATAATTTAAGGACAGTTTCAGTTTAAACTATGACTGATTTTTGTAAGCATTTTGTTTGAATGAGACATCTTCATACCAAAATCACCTTGACACCAGCTGATCAAAAGCCATCGCAAAAATGCTTTTTGCTCACAGCAAAAAGCTTCGTGAACCATGATTTGAAGTGGGATGTTTTAACAATTATACTAAAAGGCCTTTTACTTTCTATAAAGTATCAATCAGACGACAGAAGGCATGTAGTAGATTGTGCGCAACAGGTTTTACAATACATTTTTTTATCATCATGTTGATCATTTAGAGGCCATAGAAATGTGCATAGCAAATACAATACAGTAGGCTTTATGGGGTGTGAAAAAGAAAAGAAAAAAGTGTGTTTGTGTTAAGGAACACTAGAGCAGACAGTCATGTGTGTTGCAGGTTGACTCATGACACTGAGTTAGACAGATATAGGAGACTTGAGATCATGTGCTGCTGTCTTTGTGCCCGCTGTAGATGACCACCTCAGGAGGAGGAGGCTTTTGTGACTGTGGCGACACAGAGGCCTGGAAGAAGGGCCCTTACTGTCAGAAACACGAGCCCAATATCAGTGACTGCTCCCAGAAGGTAAGATCCCTCTTCCTCCGTGGACCCGTTGTAGAACATGCCGTTCCTGGATGACACACACATTTTTAATACTAGGAGAAGAACCAACAAAATATTCAGTCAAAACTCTTTATCATTGAAACATGTTTTATTAAATTGTGCTAATTTGAACCCTGTGAGGAACTTTTTAATTCAGTTAACTCTTTTGAACAAAGTTAAACCAAATATATTTTTTTGCAAAAATAATTTGTAAACAACTGATGTAGTTTTACCATGAATTTTACTCGCCATGAAAATATCCACAGAAGCTGGCATGGCGTTAAAAACAAACCTCTTTCTCCGTGACATAGTCTTAGCAGGAGGGATGGGAATAATGAGGCATTTATGATCCCAATTCTGCTTACGCTCAAGGACCATTAATGGAACCACATCAAAGTCATCAGGGATGTGATTTTTCCGTATTTAAATGGGTTTCCGTGCTGTTCGACCTGAGACTGCTTGCCTCAAACAGTTACTAAACAAACGGCAAATTCTGTGTTTTCTAATACCTTTATTTCATGCATTGGTTGCTTCTGTATGCGGTATGTCCATCAAAACTCTGTACAGCGCTGTACGTTTGGGTCGATTATAACTTGCATTTTAAAAACAACATGCGCCAACCATCTTCTATGATTTGTAATGAGAAATGTTGTCAATAAAAGAGACAAAAGGTCTCCCTGCTCTATGATTTAATGTTGGAAAGCACAGAAATTAAGACAGCCATAAACATTAATATTGTAATTGTACTGTTTTTCTGTAAAATAACAGTATTAAAATGATTAATTATTAATTAAATTATTATTTAATTTTTAAATGTCTCTAATATATGTCTTTAATTCATTTTAATTTCAGGTTTAGTCAGTTTAGGATAATTTAAACTCATTTCAGCTTTTATTTGAATTGCTGAAAATGATTTTATTAGTTGTAGTTGACAATAACAAGCCATCTTGTTTGTCAGGATCCGTTGGCTAATCTGTCTGCGGAGATGATCGCTCGCACGTATAATGTTTTCGCCATCATTCTCAAATACGCTGTGGACATGCTCACCTGGGACAAAGAAGACGAGCTACCTGAAGGCCTCGAGCCACCGTAAGATATATAATCACTCATAGCTTGAAGTCATGTGATGACATGTCCCTTAAATGTTTTTTCCCCAATCAGAAGACACAATTTTTAGCATTCGGGTGGGAGAGAAATCCATTCTAGACCCTCATGATCGTCCATCATGCATGTGATGTTTTTGAAAGCTGCATGTTAGTATATTAGGAGATGTGTAACTTGCTTATTTTCTTCTGAAGGGCCCGTGGAGACACGTACTACTGCATGCTGTTCAATGATGAGGTCCACACGTACGAGCAGGTCATCTAACACTACAGAAAGCTGTGAACTGCACCCAGAAGGAGGCCGTCAGTTTCGCCACCACCGTGGACAGAGATGTAAGTGCCAGCTTAACCCGCCGTTAGCTCACCTGCCAGAGCCACGTTCAGGCTGAAGGCTCTAGCTTCTGTTCACTGATTACTTCTGTTCACCGTATTCAGGGCAGGAAGTCTGTTCGCTTCGGGGACTTTCAGTTTTGTGAGCAGGCCAAATCTGTTATCGTGGTAAGTGTTCTGCAATCACAAATCTCATCAGTTTGGGTTTTTTTTTACTGTTTTTATTGAGAACTTTTTCTTGTTAGCTAAGGCATTCATTTAAGTTTTATGAAGAAAATATGCATATTTCAGCACCTGGCTATGACACATGGTTCACAAACAAGATTGTTAGTTGTTTGCTTAGACAAACATCGCTATTATCATTGATGCATCAAAAAGTATCAGCTTACATATCTGACAGTTTTATCCCGAAATCCATACAATAAATAGCATTTGATGCTCGCTTCAGTTCAAGCGGCACATGAACCAATCATCTCTTCCTCTTTACTACTAGTTATATCACATGAATGAACATCAGAAGGTATGTGGAAAGAAACAGTACACCTTAACATGTCTCATTTAATCACTCAATCAGTTTCAACTGTGAAGAGACATCAGTAAAACATCTTGTAATGTTTTTATTTACCTTAGGAAAGCCATTCAGTGTCCACAGCTTGATAGCCAACTAGAAGAAAAACTCTTTAAGAGAGGAGCATTTTGATATGTATATTGCACTATAATACATATTCATCATATTTTTACTTATCCAGTTAGTGATGTCTCCGTTATTTAATATAGCTGTTGTTTGAATAAATATTTTATAAAAACATTTTATTATATATCCACTGTTTAATTGTTTATTTTAACGAACTTGAGTAAATCATAATAAAAAGTTAATAATAATATTTTCTTGTGCCATTTAAATTACAACTTTTTTTTCTTATTTGAGTGTTCATTATTAAATACATTTGATGAATGGTTGATTTTTAACTTTTTTTCTAGAACAATTTCTGTTTTCAGCTCAATCAAATGAAAACTTTAACTTTGGTTTCACTTTTTCTGTAAATAATGGACTTTTACTAAGCAGTCATTTTTCGTTGGCGACTATTCACGACACTTTATCATCATTAGTTGTTGTTGTAAATGTATTTTGTTTGTGAACACATGTTTTGCAGAGGAACACGAGCCGTCAGACGAAACCTCTGCGGGTTCAGGTCATGCACTCCTCTATAGTGGCTCATCAGTGTTTTGCGCTCAAAGCTCTCAACTGGCTCGGCCAAATCATCAGATCCTCAGGTCTGTCTCTGCATCTTTCTGTCTCATTTCCTTTCTTTTGTCGTTTCCTTTTCCTTTTAATCACTTCTGTAGAAGTCATATTACATTTCTGCTTTGTCTTGTGTAAGACCAAACTTTCTAATCTCCTCCATTTAGCAATTACCATACGTTTGGATTTCACAGCTGTTTATTTAGCTATTTTGCTATGATTCCAGTAATCTTTCATCAGTTTCGCGTGTTTAATAGAGCAGTGTGTTCTGAGTCAGCGTTTGCATCTGCTTCTGCTGTAGTGAATCAGTGCCTGAGTGTGTTACTGTCGCCCAGCAGATGCTCTGAGGAGGATCCTGTGTCAGGTGGGACTGCAGCGCGGGCCGGAGGGAGAGAACTCTTCTCTAGTGGACACGCTCATGCTCTGTGACTCCAAGATGTGGAAAGGTGAGTGAATGTGTGTGCTGACATCAGCTCTCCTGAGATAATGCAGCACTGCAGAAACACACGGCACAGTGAGTGACATGATGACATTTCCCTCTGACAGGTCACCTCAAAATAAAGAAATTAACAAGTTGTATATAACAGGAAAAATTTTACAATTAAAGTTGCCCCTATTATGCTATTTTAAACGATCCTAGTTTAGTTTTGGAGTCTCCTACAATAGGTTTACATGCATCCAAGGTCAAATAACAAAAATATTTCTCTTAATATACATTGCAGCATCCCCTCTTTCTCTCAGCGCCTGAAACGGTTCGATAATGGATTGAGTCTCTAAACCCCTCCTCACTAAGAGCTCCCTCGGCTCTTTTCATGGACAAATCATGATTCACCAAATCTATTCTAAATTGCAAAGAAATTAGGAACAACTAAAACACACATACACAAAAAACACTTTCTCCGTGTGGCCTTATAATCGTGTTAGGAAGTTATATGTGACCCTGGATCACAAAACCAGTCACATGTCGCACAGGTATTTTTGTGGCAATAGCTAACAATGCATTGTATGGGTCAAAATTATTGAATTTTCTTTTAGGCCAATAATCATTAGGATATTAAGCAAAGATCATGTTCCATGAAGATATTTTGTAAATTTCATACCATAAATATATCAAATATTATTTTAGCGAGAGAATGAAGCACAATCGCGAACATATTTTTTGCACCCTCAGATTCCAGACTTTCTAATAGTTTTATCTCGACCAAATATTGTCCTATCAAGCCATACGTCAATGGAAGGCTTATTTATTCAGCTTTTAGATGATGTATAAATCTCAATTTCAAAAAAGTTGACCCATGTGATCCAGGTTTTGTGGGCCAGGATCACATATTTCATCTTAACATGATTTTATTATATGAGCAATATCACATGAGTAGCAGTGCAATATGGCTGTATATCAGCATATCACACGGCTTCGAGTGAGATATTGTGTTTATACACGAGAGTAAATAAGAAACAACAACGGAGTGTCTTTAAAAAAAATCTCTTGTGCAGAACTACTTCCTTCCACTACGGATTTAAATCTCAAATTGATAGTTTGACAGTTGCGCCCGAGCCTCCGTTACTAACTCTGAAACGTCACTTTAGATCTAGTAATGAAGGAACGTTGAGTCGCTTCATTGAAGCTTATTGTATTATGTAGAGTACAGTATTATGGCATTATGAAAGAGAGATCGAGTAAACAAGTGTATTACCTGCACCTGATATAGCTTTCATTCTTCAGGTCGATGTCCATAATATTATATCCAAAAATATATTTTGAATCGCTCGCATTCAATAATTGAATTATATCTCATGTTTAATCACTATCTATCTACATAAGAGCCAGCAGTAAGTTCCTGAAGCACTGTCTGAGATGATGCTGTTCTCTAGGGAACATGAGCGCTGGAGCTCGCGTCTGCGAAAGCGGCTAACAAATTGTAAAATAGGCTCTATGATTTTATGGTGCTCACATATTTGGAAGAGGCTCTCAGCCAGTGCGATTCGAGAACCAGAAAGAACTATATTATATTATATCATCTTGACTATATTTTGTCCTGTTCGTGCAAATCCTAAATAATCCACACAATTATTAGTGAATGAGACCCAATAATAACTTTATTTGTTGTGCACTTTGATCTTTAAATCTTTGCAGACCCTTTACATTCACAAACAGCTGTATTACACTCGGCATGAAAGGTTATGTTTGAAAAAGCATAATGTGGCACTTTAAAATGTATTTGCATTGTGACATTTAATGACTTCCTCTAAAGTCTCTTTACTGTAATGTGTCTTTGTTTTGTTTTTTCATTATTATTATTATTCTCAGTTGCGTGTCTTTACATTCACCTTATTAAAAATATCCTGCAATACAATATTTTAAATCAACATAAAATTTTTTATATGAATAACAATACGATTTTACTGCACTACAGAAATGAGGATTGGGATGGAAATGGGATTAATTGTCATGCACACAAAAAAATCGATTATATAAATTTCCATCAATTTGGGAAACACTCTAGTTTACAGCGACCTTGTTATACATATTACATGTACTTTGTACATTACATAGTAATAACAGTAGATTATGCATAATTACAAGCAACTGACCCTTAACTAATCCCTAATTCCAACTCTAACCCCACAAGTACTTGTTATAGATTAATATTACTTAATAATACAGTGCTTACTTGTATAATCACGCAGTAACAAGGACATCTTAAAATAAAGTGTGTCCGTAATGTCTTGTTTGTTTCTTTTGTTTTTGGGGATAAGAGTTTTGTGAGATTCGGCAGTTAAGCTCATGCTGTACCAAACCTTGTGTTTCCTGCAGGAGCGAGAAATGTTTACCACCAGCTCTTTATGAGCAGCCTACTCATGGATCCAAAGTACAAGAAACTTTTTGCAATCCGTTTGCGAGGGTAAGACTTCCATTCACAATGACACAGTCCTTATATTGATTGACAGAAAAACATCAGGCACTGTATTACAGAAACATCCTAACCTATCTGCTTACTAACCGTGGTAGTTACACTTAAGAAATATAACTTTTCAAATCTCAAGATAGGAAGTTTCTGTAGTATAGCCCACAACTTTATCTCTGTATGACATGAAGCCCCAAAAAGTGCTGAAACGTTGGTGCGTTTGCCCACCAGCATTCTCACGTACATTCTCATGCTTACTGAGGAATGGAGTCAGGAGAAAAAAACATTACAATTTGTTGAATTCATAAAGCAAAAATAGCATAAATGTAACATATTGCCACATGCTTAATGCTTTCTGGGACTCCATGACAACCTGTATGTTAAAGGAACAGTTCACCCAAAAATTTACAATTTGTCATCAATTGCTCACCCCCACGTCATTCCCAACCCAAAATACTTTTATTCAACACTAATGAAGAAAACTTGTTGAAGTAATCTTTTTTTAGAGACACATGATGAACACATCACATATACACTTTGATGAACACACTACATGGTGGAGCACATAAAGATATCAGCCAAACTCCCCTGACACTCAAGAACAAACCTCATTAGTTTGGAGTGATGGTGAGTAAATGATGAAAGCTTTTTCATTTTTGGGTGAGCTATATCTTTAAGTACATGATGTTGGAGGAACGTTCTGGCTCAAAGTTACAAGTTAAAATGACTTAAAATAGCTTTAATGCTGTTACACTGAAAGTCTATATAGGGCAAGGCAAATAAGTATTAAAATGCACATAATTTTAAAATATTGCCACAAAACTTTATACTTATTAACTCAAGCCTAGCATTAAAACGATATCCTTCTAACTATCTATATAAAGTTATTTCAGTCTTAACTCATGTCATGACCATGTAAAAAGGTTACCTGCAAGGACACCACCTGTAAAACACATTTTACATGGAGCAAACTCCACTCACAGGATTTCCAGTGTTACTGCAATCACCATTTAGTTTTTTTTTCTTTCAAACTGGCAAAATTATTTTGTGTGGTAATCAATGAAATGTTTCCAGAATCCGTTGATGGCGCTTAAACTTGTGTTCACCATCCTGTGAGACAGAGTTGTTTCCACAGGCGTAGCCAGAATAGTCCAAGTCTGTGATTCACACTAGAACATCCAGTTCACTTTCAGTTCACTCAGTTTGATTCAGCTGATCTGTGAGGATAAGAGAGTTTGAGAATCCAGGCCCTGTTCAGTGAGGGGTATCGTCTCAGAGAGAGAGAGAGAGAGCCTTTGTAATAGAGCGATACTTTGACTTGGCGTATTACTCTTGCTCTCTTTGGTTCACTGCCCGCTGCGGTCCTCCGACTGACCCGTCCTTCTGTGACAGCAGGAAACCTCAGGTGTAGGGCCCTATGAAATCACTTTTGTTTCCTGTTTTTTACCAGGTTCCGTTTTATTGTTTGCCAAATTTTTTTTTTTTTTTCTGGATTCAGTTTTAATGGTTAAATAAAATGTAAGTTATCAAAAAGCATTTCTAATTAATTGAAATCGTGAAACTTATATAATTTAACATTTCCTTCTAAAATTGAACAAATAAAATGTTTAGGGCCTTATGAAATCAGTTTTATTTTTGTTCCCATGGTTTCAGATTATAATTTTTTTCCCCAAATTTCATTTAAATTGTTTAATAATCAAAAGGCATGTCTAATCAGTTGAATTCATAAAACGTTAAAAATTGAAAAAAAAAATTTACAATAATATGGCCGTATGAAATGTAAGTCTTTTTTTTTTGTTTTTTAAGAAATTCTGTTTTTCATATTTCTGGGTTCATGATTTAATACAAATGGATTATCGATAATCATTATGAAGTCATAAAACATTAACAATTTAATTAATCTTAAGATGCATCAAATTAAAATGTACCAATTTATGTTATGTTTTGGTGAACAAAGTGCTGCACAGCAAAGGTTTACAATTTTTTTTTTTTAAGTGTACAGTCCTACTTTTGATTTAGTCATCCACAATTTTCAGATTCTGTGACATTCCGTGTTTATACTGTAAATTCCATTTTTATGTCTAGATTCCGCGATCCCGTGTGTGTTTTCCACACTGTGGTGTTCATAGGGCCCTTCCTCAGGTGTCACTGACAGCACGTGCTGGCAGAGATTACAACCTTAAACAACTCTACTAATAAAGCAATGTGCAAAGTTCAGCTTTAACTCAAGTCCCCCGGCTCCACACGTGCCGTTCTCAACGCTGACCTGTGCCGCGGTGTAACTTCAGGCCGTATGTGCCGCAGAACTGAGAACCGAGTCGGGGGACAGAACTGCAGATGGCCCCTGACCTCTGACCCGGAAGGTGAATGTGCCCCCCTTCCTTTAGAATTACCAGCGCCTCCAGACAGATTTTATGGAGGACGATCACGAGCGTGTAGTGTCAGTGACCTCTCTGTCAGTGCAGCTCTTCACCGCCCCTACTGTGGTGAGTACCGCCAATCCCACACTCCTCTGCTCTCTCTTCTGCCTCTTTCTCCTCTCCTCCTCCACCGCTGCCTGCAGAACTATGAGCGCTTGCAGAGCGACTACGTGAAAGACGACCACGACAGGGAGTTCTCGGTCACTGACCTCTCTGTGCAAATGTTCACCGTGCCTTCTCTGGTAAGTACGTGTGAGGAGAGACTGCTTGCCTTGAGGAGGAGGGCTTGTTTGGGGTTTTGGGTCTCTTCTCTCGTTTCACTCTTTCTGTTCCCTTTCCATCTTCGTATTTCATTTTCACTTTCCTCTTTACTAGTGGTTGCACCGAAATTTTTTTTTTTTACCAAAACACAGACACAAACAGAAACTGAAAATAGTTTATTTAACACTAGAACTACCAAGGCAGTCATTTTGACGGTTTTGAAATTTTGCAATGTAATAACTTTGTTAAAATAAACCCATGTAACTATAGGACCCTGACTTTTCCTAAATGTTTCTATTCTATCATTGCTATTTTATTAGAATTATAAGACACAAAAGAGTTTAGAGTATTTCTACCTTGAATGGCCATAACATCATACTGACCGTATGCATACAGTTTTCATTGTAATTTTACAGCATGATATTTTTGCTCACTAAAATAAATATTGGTTACTAAATCAGTTTATTTTATTTTCATATTCTTTTCCCGTGACGGTCAGAATTACTGTTTTGGCCAGTTTGGGGCATATGTGCCCATAAAGGTTTTTCCTATGCATTGAAATGCATATTGGCAATGTTTTTATAAGTTATTGTATTCCAATATCCAAGGATGAATACATTTGTTTTCATTTTACAAAGAAAATAATAGAAAATTGATCACTTTCGACTTTATATCTGTAATTACAATAGCTGTTCTGTGGTTGTCGATTAACTAATACATTTTCACATACATTGGAATTAAAATGTAGTGTTCTGATGTTTATTATTACCTATCCTAACATTTACAGATCCATTTATTCTTAGATTTGACATAGCTTATTGAAATTATATCCAAATAATGTATGAGTGGTCAGAATGACTGCTATTGCCATAATAGTAGTTATAGAATTCCGGTAGTTCTAGTGTTAATAATCAACACTCAAAAAAAAAAAAAAAAAAATTGTGTATACGTTAATACATTTAAATTGCACACAAGACAGTTTTTATTATTAACCTTTATTTAACCAGGCAACAACAGCATGGCAGACTTTTAGATCAGCATGTATGCGATTCTGCTCCAGTTTGTTGTTGAAAGCTAAATATTTATGGCTGTAATAACATGAATGAACATCAGAAGTTAAGGTGAAAGATACAGTACAACTTAATGAAATGTTTCATGTAAACCAGTTCATTTGGTGCTATAACTAGTAGTAAAGAGGAAGAGATGATTGGTTCACATGCCGCATTTATTGTTTTATTTATTCATTTAATGTTTGAATTTTGTCTTAAAATGTATTTTTCATATCAAGCCCCAAAGCTTATGGCATTTAGTGAGTGGTAGATGTGCTACACATAATGTTTAGTGAAGTTTTGTTCACACATCAACTGAATACAGTATAGACTAAAGTCTACATCAAATGAAGATCGATTAAAAATGAGAAATTGATTACCATAATTAATTAAAGTTATGGATTATCATGTTAACCCAGCTCCAGCATCCACACAGCAAACATGTTTACAGCTTATTCACGTTGTGTGAACGAAATGGACACTAAATAATTCAATTATTCTTTTCTCCTCCTTTTTCTTCTTCACTTCCCCTTCTCATCTTCTCTCTCACTCTCTTTCCTCCTTCATTTACACTTTGTCTTTCTGTTCTCTTCTTCTCCTCTCAAAAAAATGGATTTTCATTCATTAGGAATTTTATATATATATATATGATACACACAGACTGCTGGTGGTTGGGGCGGTAAGCTGGTTATATATATTTATATATATAAAACCAGCTTACCGCCCCAAACCACCAGCAGTCTGTCAGAGACAGCAGTGAACGTGTGTCTGATATTTTCAGGCGCGGATGCTGATCACAGAAGAGAACCTGATGACCACCATCATCCGCACTTTCGTTGATCACCTCAGACACAGAGACCTGCAGGGCCGCTTTCAGTTTGAGCGCTACACCGCACAACAGGCCTTCAAGTTCCGCCGAGTCCAGAGCCTCATTGGAGACCTCAAGTAAGATCACATCAAACGCTCAATGAACAGACTGTGAGAGATCCCGGGCACCATAAATGACATAAGAATAAAATACTTGCAAATCATTTTTTCCTTAAGTTTTTACACGAAATCTGATTCCAGGTTTAATTCACTTAAAGAGAGTTCTGAAAACAGATACAGTAATAGTTCTGCAAACAATTAGGCTTTGAATATGCATTTGAATGATTTCGGACACAGTTATGCATTATCTGCGTGTAAAATGTCCATTTCTTGAGATGCGTGTCATGATGCATTTCTCTTGGACGCACGCAGGTATGTCTGATAAGCCGTCCAACAGAGTGGGGTGACCAACTCAGGGAGAAGTATCTGGAGGGTTTTGATGCTTTCTTGGAGTTGCTAAAATGCATGCAGGTGACTATAGCGATCTGATCTTAGGGTTGTGGTCTAGGGTAACTGAGATTGGCCATTAAAACGTGTGTGTGTGTGTGTGTGTGTCCTCTTTGCAGGGAATGGACCCAGTAGTACGTCAGGTGGGGCAACACATAGAGATGGAGCCAGAATGGGAGGCAGCGTTCACCTTACAGATGAAGCTCACACATATCATCTCTATGATGCAGGAATGGTGTGCCAGTGATGTGAGTGCATGTTAGACACAGTCACATTAGTACCCATAATGCACCTTGATTGAGCCTGTATATAAGTGTGTTGTTTGTCACGTGTACAGGAGAGAGTGCTGATCGAAGCCTATAAGAAGTGCCTGATCGCGCTGACTCACTGCCACAGTGGTTTCACAGATGGGGAACAGCCCATAACCCTCAGCATGTGCGGCCACTCCGTCGACACCATCCGCTACTGCGTCTCTCAGGAGAAAGTCAGCATACACCTGCCTGTGTCCCGGCTTTTAGCAGGTGACTCTAATAGAGCTTATGCGCCAGAGAAACAAGCGCACAGATATCATTAGAATTTTGTCTTTGAATTTCTGTTTTTGCGGTAGCTCTGTATATTAGTATTGCATCACTGTCAGAGAGTATTTAGCAGGTGAAGTGGATTCACTTATTGTAGAGTTAAAGGTGCTCTAAGTGATGCCGGGAGTGTTGACATTCGAATTGTTGTCAAACAAAACGGAGGCTAGCTAGACCCTCCCTCCTCCTCATCCCGTCTCCTCCCTCCTCCCCTCCCTTCCGGCATAAAGGAAAGTCAAAGTAGTCACTAAAATCAAAGTTAAGTTTTACTGATACTTCATTCAATGTGTAATGTCACCAAGTTAGATAAATGATTTTATATATTGCAGAACAGAATGCAGAAAAAGAGAAACATTGTCTTAAAATCATTTCGCCACCGAGGTTATAGCTATAACGTTAGCTCCCATACAAGGACGCAATAACAGCAAGATAACGTTAGATTCGCGTTTCCCAGTGAGCATAAACAACGGCGGCGGCGTAAACAAATTTAGTCAAAGTTGTCATAGCCTATAAAAGAACATTCAAATCCATAACAAACTGTGGGTGAAAACAATCATTCACACAAATTGTCACCCGTACTGTGAATTTGCTTGACCATTTACAATAGAGATTGATCGCTAGCTGCTAGAAACATATATGTTGTATTCACCAAAGCTAATGCTGACTGCATAGTTCTAGCTAATTACATCCTTGTGTTGGTTTGGCGAACATAAACGTCAATTTAGAATGAAAAATGGATTTACCTGTTCTGCAAAAACAGAGCAACTATGTCGGATTGGAAGCCCTTCTGCCGGCGGAGTTCTCGCCACCTTTCGAGGGTTTTTCCGATGTAAATTCGGGACTTCGCGCGTTCCTTATCCTTGTCCCTCTTCTTTGCAATTTGTTCATCGGAACGTCGTCTCTTTAGTCGTGTGTCGGCCATAATTCAAACTTCCCTCTTCATGCTTCTCTCTCGTCTCTCCTCCACACACCCACTTCATGTGCACGCGCACTAACCCCCAAACCCCACCCTCAAATACTTCTTGTCGGTGATTGGCTGGAGTTCTGTTTGTTGTGTTTCGTGGTGCGGGTGAGCCCAGTTTGTTTTTGTTGCCGTTTGTGGAGCCTGTGGTGTCTACAGAGACCGCGTTTTTTTACAGTGTGTTCAGGGGACAGGCAGCTAGCGGATAGTGAGGAGATGTTTGCTGTATGTGACAAAAAATGTTTTGGCCTAAAAAACGTGTGACATCACTTAGAGCACCTTTAACGAAAGTAATCATGAGCATTGTAATGTTTGAAGCGGTTCATTCATAAATCAGTAAGATCTTTCCTTCATGCTGTGGGAATACAAACAGGAAGACGGAACACAACGAGCCCAGCGCTGAAAAGGGGCGGGGCTACATAAGCTCTATTGTTTCACCAAAAGCCATTGTGCAGGAAGGTATGGAAGCTTGTTTCAGCCACAGAATAAAAAATAGAAAAAAACGCACAATTCTGACTTTTTTCTAGCAATTGCAAGTTTAATTTGAGCAATTTATACTTTTTCCTCATAATTGTGAGTTATAAATTCAGAATTGCTTGATATAAACTTGCAAATCTTACTTTGTAACTTGCAATTACAAGTTTATATCTCACAATTCTGAGAAAACTGATTTTAACTGTGACTTTTTCTCAGAATTGTGATATAAACTCTCCAGTTAAGTCTGAATTGCAATAAATAGTCCCAATTCTGAGAGTCATAATTGTGAAAGAAGTCGCAATTACTTTTTATTTTTATTTTATATATATATTCCGTGGAAACAAGCTTCCTTAGAAAGGTCTTGAACACGCTGCCGTTTTGGGCATAAATATGGAGTGAATCCTTTCTTGATTATTTAATCCCATTATTGTTGTGTGTTTACTGAATATAGGATTCTCTCCCGAAATTGCTTGAAAAGTGGTTGATGATTAACACACAACATATCAACTGAACTTCAACTTGCTCTCTCTTGCACTTAGGTTTACATGCTCTGCTGAGCAAAACTGAGGCTGCCTATAGATTCCCTGAGCAGCTGCCAATGGTGAGTCTGGGAGTTTTGGTTCATGTCAGTTTTTGTTCTTCTCTAACATTCTCAACGCTTTCTGAGGCCTCTCTTGTCTTCTACAGAGTGAACTGAGTCCACCCATGTTGATCGAGCACCCGCTCCGCTGCCTTGTACTCTGTGCTCAGGTGCATGCTGGGATGTGGAGAAGAAATGGCTTCTCTTTGGTCAATCAGGCAAGAAGCTTATTTGTTTAATTCTAATACTCTTGACATTTTCTTTTAACTTTGTAAGATTGTTAGTTTGAATGCATTTCCATATAAATATCACACTTTTTCTTGAATTGTCTTTGCAGATCTATTATTATCACAACGTGAAGTGTAGAGTGGAGATGTTTGATAAAGACCTCATCATGCTTCAGTCGGTAGTGTCAAGATGTTTCTGAAGCTTAACTAATAATGCATTGCTATAATTATGGAAAATTAATATAAGTCCTGGGAATATTTCTTTCCAAAATTCAGAGATTAAAAAAATATTTGACATTTTACATAAAGAAGGCTATTTTAGGACAGGTAAAAATTGTAACTGGATTGGTGGTTTTTTTTTATGAAAATGTAATGTGCTGAAAATGTCACAATACAAATAAAGTTCACATTTTTTCATGAATTAACGTTTAACAGTGGAAAGGTCATAAATTAATTTGTTTAAGTGTGGGAATACTGTTATTAACACATCATGGTGGTATTTATTTTACTGCCTTTATGCTGATTTAAATAATAATAATAAAATCACTCGGTTTTTTTAGTATGATTAGAGTAACGAGAAGGTGAATTCACTGTAATTTAGTGATCATCATGTTTCATGTTTTTGGATCTAGGCTGGAGCTTCAATGATGGATCCAAACCACTTCCTGATGATCGTGCTGAGCCGCTTTGAGCTCTATCATATCTTCAGCTCAGCCGACTGCAGAAAGAGATACGGCAGAGAGAACGCTAACAAGGTCTGCTTGCCTCTTTTTATCCTATTACTGTTCTTTTCACTTGCACTCACTTCTGTTGCCAATGACGTGTGTGTGTCTCTCTCTCTCTCTCTCTCTCTCTCTCTCTCTCTCTCTCTCTCTCTCTCTCTCTCTCTCTCCCTCTCTCTCTCTCTCTCTCTCTCTCTCTCTCTCTCTCTCTCTCTCTCTCTCTCTCAGGATGTGGTTCAGCAGAATAACACACTAATTGAGGAGATGCTGCACCTGGTCATTATGATTGTGGGTGAGTGATCATTTCTCAACACCTGTCATTTGAGCTTTGGTTAAGGTGTGTATTGAGCTTATTAGACACCATAGAAAGTAAAAAAAGAGTGTTTCCTGTTTTGTTTTTCCTGCAGGAGAGCGATACACTGCAGGTGTTGGTCAGGTGGAGAGCTCTGATGAGATACGGAGAGAGATTGTTCACAGTTATGCATTAGACCCATGGCCCACAGTGAGCTGGTCAAAGCCCTGCCTGAGAATGTAAGTCAACACTCATGACTTCACTTGATCATTAAAGTGCTGATTATTGTCTTATAATTGTTAGCATGTTTTATCAGTGTTTGTTTTTAGTAGTGATGGGCAACGATTAATCATCCAAAATAAAAGTTTGTTTACATAATGTATGTGTGTACTGTGTATAATTGTTTTGTGTATATATAAATACACGCACATGCATGTATATATTTAAGAAAAATTGGTTATTTATATATAACACACACACACACGTATATAAATTATGTATAAATGTACATACAGTATATACATGCAAATATTTCTTAAAAATATAGATGCATATGTGTGTATTTATATATACAAAATAATTATACACAGTACACATACATATATTGTAAAGACAAACTTTTATCTTGGATGCGATTAATCGTTGCCCATCACTAGTTTTTAGTAATTATGTTGGCTTTGAAATCTGACCAAAAAAAGAGATGCAGTAATTGTAAAGGTATTAAAGGGATAGTTCACCCAATTTTTTTAAATTCTCATCATTTACTGCCATCCCATCCCAGGTGTATATGACTTTCTTTAGATGAACACAAACAAAAAGTTGTAGGAAAATAATCCATCTCTGAATCCATATAGTGCAAATGAATGGCGGCCTCTCATTTGATGCTTGAAAAACCACTCAGCGATCATGATGGTAATCCATATCACCCCCAGTGACTGAATCAATGTCTTATATTTTTATCTTATTCTATTTTACTTTAACTACAAATCATTGCTTCTAGTCTACTGTCATAGGAGCATTCATGAGAGGAACATTGTGAAATATGACGCAAAAGCATTGTGAAGTTTCCACAAGAACTAATGCGGAAGCACAGAGGAGTCACTTCGCGCACAAGCTTCACAACACACTTATGTCACAATGGCCAAAAGTGTACTTTGAATGATGATGTTTAGGCCCTGTTTACACCTAGTATTGCACTAAGATCATTTTGGCTACGATATTCCTGCTATGGTATTGACATTGGTAACGAGAGAACCATTTATTGTAATGCATAATTAAAAGCTCATATTAATATGTCATGACCATAAACTGTACATTTTTTAATGGAGACTTTAAAGAGCAATATATTATTTTAGGGTGTGATCATTTTCTTTTATTCCCACCGTAGTAAAATTTAAAATGTCCTGGAAAATGTTATCTAAAAAATAGTGGGAACCCTGTATCCCTTTAACCTCATTATTCCAAGAATTGTGTAAAGCCGTTTAATTCTGATAAAAATTGCTTTAAAACGCCATCTGTTCTTTCTGCTTAAAATCACTGTATCATTAAATCCACCAGGAACCTTCATTAAATCCTGTACAATTCCTGTCCCTAATCATGGTCTTTGAGCAGAGAATAGCTGTATAATAGATTTATTTGCTCACTTAGCAACTTATAAATGCACAAACCATGATAGTCTAGTCTAAAAAGTGCTATATTTTTAACATCTAAAAAGTATTATCTTTTCTTGAAGTTCCGGTTGACAGACTTTTTTGAATGTGACTGCCACCTAGTGGTACTTTGTGCTAATGAATTCCCCTCACTCTTCTGTCTTCTGCACACAGGAGAATAAGGAAACTGGCATGGAGAGAGTCATCGATAGTGTGGCTTTGTTTAAGTGAGTGTCCTGAATTAAAGATTCTCGTCCACACCATTGGATTGATCTGTGTGTAATCCTAAATGAAATGTGTTGTACAGGAAGCCTGGTGTGACGGGAAGAGGACTTTATAAACTCAGGCCAGAGTGTGCTAAGATGTTCAACCTGTACTTCCACCATTACTCCAGAGCTGACCAGTCTAAGGTACGCATGTATGTTTGAAATTGAAACTCACAAAGAACAATTGTTGAAAATCCATGTTAATTTCTTTTCTTCTGTTGTTCAGGCTGAAGAGGCTCAGAGAAAGATAAAGAGGCAAAATGGGGAAGATTCAGGTACTACTATCTATATATGATATTACATAGTATTACACTTTATATAAGAGCAAACAATTTAAACATCACTCCGAGACGCGGATAATGAACCGCTCACATGTAAATGAACGCAGTGCCACACTTCGATCTGAAACATGGATCGCATACATTTATTTACTTAAAAGGCAGCCTTTGTGATTTGTTAATCGCACTAAGCCATGTCACGATCTCGGGTTTATATCAGTTAAGCGTGCAGCCCTGGCGATATGTGATGTCAGTTCAAAAACTGATTTGCATGTATGTTTCTTGTAGTTCTGCCTCCGCCAGTTTTGCCTCGGTTCTGTCCGCTGTTTGCTAGTCTGGTAAACATGCTGCAGTGTGATGTGTTGCTGGGGATTCTGGGAGCTGTGCTGCAGTGGGCAATGGAGCCCAGCGGGGGACACTGGTCTGAGTCCATGCTTCAGAGGGTACGTCAGTGCAAACTGGAGCACTCTCTCATATTAACAACTTGAGTTGTCAAAAAGTACTGACTTCGGTACCAAGTCAGTTCTGACATTTTTAAATTGTGACGCTTTGAGCGATGTTCAGCGGTATCGCAAACACCTGTGATTGGCCATTGTACTCACACGCTCATCGGATATGTCTCTGATTGGCTGAAATGATCAGTGCTTCAAAAACATGTTTTAAATATACATCATTGTCGCTCTTCGAGGGCTTACTCAGATACACACGGGAGCGTTTGAAAACTGGCGTCTATCAGCGGACCAGTCTGCGGATATACGCCTGCTTGTGCTTTCAAACGCTCCCACTTTCAAAACACTTTCAAACACTTCCGTGTGCTCTCAATCGCTCCCATGTGTTGTTCATTGTAGCCAATCAAAGATATATCCAATGAGCGTGTGAACACAATGGCCAATCAGAGGTGTTTACGATTTGTGTTTACAAAAGCGTCACAATTGAAAAATGTCAGTGATTTAACTGAATTTACTGTGATTTAAATACTTTACAAATAAAAAAATTCAGATATTCATATTAGAATTGTCAAAAAGTACCGACTTCAGTACCAAGTCGGTACTTTTGACAACTCTAATACGAATATCATAATTCTTTGATTTGTAAAGTATTCAAATCACAGTATTTAAATAAAAAAAGAATTACTATGTGGTTTTTAATACCCAAATAACTTTGTCAATGAATTTCTGGCAAAGTAACTATATCATGAATGTTTTTTTTATATAATTTTACTTGTACCATAATGTTTTCGACGTTGTTCATACCACCCATTACATCCAAATCAGAGCTCTATATGAATGTGTCCCACAGGTGCTGCATCTGATAGGCATGGGCCTGGTGGAGGAACAGCAGCATCTCATCAGCAGCGCAGAAGATAACGAGACCAACTTCAACTTCACTCTCAAAATCTCCAGTATGTCTTTCTTCTGTATCCTTTACACACAGACACACACACACCCCTCTTATAGTTGAGCTGAACAAATCTCGTCTTTGTAGGACCAGGTGAGGCTCCTGCGAACAATCCCAGTATCTTGGCTTTATTAGAAACCCTGCAGAACGCTCCTCACCTGGAGGTGCACAAGGACATGATCCGCTGGATCCTCAAGGTAAAGCTGATTCAGATCTCATTAAAAGCCACCTGTCATTAGAATGAATGTGTATTTTCATATTTATTGTGTATCTGCAGACTGTGGCCACCATCAAGACCACACGGGAGTGCACGGCCAGTGCGCCCCCTAGTGACAGCTCAGGGCACAGTCAGGAGGAGGTGAGCATTGGAAGCGCAACACACTTGCGTCATGACCTGTTAAGGTTGCAGGTTTTGTCTCACTGGATTTGTGTGTATGTGTAGACGGTGCGGGACAAGGATAAGGCGGAGCGGAAGAGGAAAGCAGAGATGGCACGGCTCCGGAGGGAGAAGATCATGGCTCAGATGTCAGAGATGCAAAGACACTTCATCAACGAGAACAAAGAGTTGTTCCAGCAGAGCCTGGATGAGCTCGACCCCTCCACCTCCTCCTCACTGGAGCACAGGTACACAAACACATCATCACGCTGCAAAATCTCACCGATCAAACATTAGTTCCAGATGCCGTCCTCTAATTTCTCTCTCTTTGCTCCATAGCCCCAGCTCGTGTGATAGCGTGCTGGTGTGTGTAGGTCCACGGCGGTGGCGTGCGGGTGGCAGTGAGAGGAGGCAGGTGGTGACGTGTATCTGTGTCAGGAAGAGCAAGAAATCAGGGCTGACGGCAAAGCCATGGTGCTCGCTGCTTTTGTCCAGCGCTCCACTGTCATGTCCAAAAACCGCAAGAGACCTCCACACAACCCAGGTATGTCTTGTGTGTGTTTGGTGCATTGTATTATATACGTGCATGTTCGTATTGATGAATGCCATTGTTTTTTGTGCTATAGATAAGTATGACCCTCTGTTCATGCACCCTGACCTGTCGTTCGGGACACACACGGGCAGCTGCGGACACATCATGCACTCTCACTGCTGGCAGCGGTGAGCATCATCATGATAAATGAGAACCGCATGCTTCCATATGCAGAACAATGTGCTCATCCTATCATAGGGACAGAAGAATGTAACCGTAAACGCCCTCTTTTTCAGCAGCCTCAGTTCCAGAAGTATTTTTCCCAGTCATTATTACATTGTTTCCACCTTTTTTTATGATTTAGATCATCTAGCACTTTTTGTTTTACTCTTTTCACGTTATTATGGTTTAGTTGGTTCTTGTGAAGGGTACACCCAAGTGTGAATACCCAGATTTTTCCTCAAAATAGTTCAGCTCTGTCTTTATTTTTTCTCCAGCTTTTTAAAAATATTTACATTTTCTATGCATATGCACTCCCCAACAAAATAACCACTATATCAGTTCAAGTGTGTTTTTGTCACTCTCATCATTTATGATTTGATCATTCCTTTGCATTGTAACTGTGTGTAATGTCTCCCCCTGCAGGTATTTTGAAGCGGTGCAGGCTAAAGAGCAGCGCAGGCAGCAGAGGCTACGTGTGCACACGAGTTACGATGTGGAGAACGGAGAGTTCTTGTGTCCACTCTGCGAATGTCTGAGTAACACAGTCATTCCACTGCTGCCTCTTATAAGACCAGCTGCAGGTACTGCAACAAACACACAGATCAATCTTTGATTCGGTATAAATACTGTCATTTACAAAGCTCTCAGAATGCAAGTAATAGATAACTACAGATTAACACCACATACAGGGGAATGAGAAATTAATTGGAGCGGATTGGCTGATTATGGACCATGTTTGTGTAATACTCTCATCTGTAGTGAATGTGGCGATCCCTTTGATCCTTTTGTATGATAAAGCGACTAAAAGCCTCTCTCATATGAGATCAGCACTGCTTTTAATACACACCGCCACATGCTAAGCACCCAGTGCACTTTATAATACACAGTGCAGATGGTAAGACACATTATGAATGTGCATCCTTTATATTTATCAATAGAGGTGGTGCCTTTTTCAAAACCAGTGCTCCCTTGAGCAAGTCACTGTACCTTACTTTGTCATTTTGGATAAAAGCATCTACTAAATCAGTGGTTCTCAACAAGGGGGGTGCGAATTGTTTTCAAGAAAAAAAAACATCTCGTGTGTTTTATTGCTTTTCAAGTAGAATATACATAAATAAAATAAATAAATTCTGCATAAAAAATCCCGCTGGCTCTCCAGAGGTCGGGTTTTACATCGCCTCTACGAATTGCGTTCAGAGGTGAAGATGTTTCTAGTTGATGCAAAGTTTGACCTTGCGTGGGACCTGGACGACTCCCTGTGGTTAGCACAGTTGTCTTACCTTGTAGACATATTCGACAGGTTGAATTTGTTGAACACATCGATGAAAGGGAGAGATGCCAACATTTTGCCTCTGTCAGACATAGTGCATCTGTTGGCAAATTGGATCTTTGGCTTGAACGGCGGATTAATACAAATGTTGTGCGAGAGACAGGGATAAATATCTCTCCTTTGATCAACATGTTGAAGGACTGAATTCGGCCATTACTTCAGTGAGGATTTCAGTTCATTTGTTCGGGTCAGAGACAGGCACCGATCCCGTGGGTGCTTCGGGGGTTCGAACACCAGCGGAAAAACACGAGACATTCCCATTCGCTATAACCAATAATAATAATAAAAAACTATTGCAGCTTTCAGACACGATTGACTTCTCGTTTTTTGTTGATGTGTGTTGACCGGTTCTATGGCGTTATTTTAATGACAGATGTCGAAAGCGCATTGTGTAACGCAAGAGAGCATCCATGTCTGAACTTCTCCACTCGCAGGCAGATTTCTTTTACTTGCACACAAAACTGGACGCGCGCTCGCAAATATACAGTGGTCTCATGCCTCTCAATCCGATATGTGTGCACTCGTAAATCTCTACTTGTTCTTTCTCTAGAACTGGAACTGGAACTGGAAGAGCTGATTTGACTCTTGCTCTCTGCCTTCATTGTGTGACTGAATATCCTCAGTTAAATTACTTCTCCCAGTTCACCTCAACTGAGGCCTATCTGTGCGAGGCCTGGTTTTCAAAATTGACTGCCTTGAAAACCAAGTAGCCTACCGAAATCGGTTCCAGGTGAAGGATGATAAGGTTTGCGCTGTCCAACATTGAACATTGCGCTTCTTTGTAAAAGGAAGCAAGCGCAGGTGTCCTACTGATTGATTTAAAAATGCCATGGTAATGAGACGCGCCCTGCATCCCAATTCATATCATTCGAATGCAAATGTTTTTAGAATGCATGACGAATTAAATGCAACATGTTTTACATGTAAAATAGTGGACATTATTACAACTTGGAGTTCTCTTGTTCAAAAGTGCATGTTCTGTCCATTATATAGTTTTCTAAAAGTCATAAAACCTATAAAAAAAAATCATGAAAGTAATGCAAAATAATTAAAGATGTACACAAACTCTTCAGTGTAATTCTCCTAAGCTCTTCACGTAGTAAACAGTGCAGCGCTTCCAGCTTCTACGTCAGAACGCCGGCTCATTATTGGCCGACGCTGCTCATGTGAGCTAACCCTTTAAAGGGTACCCTTTTTCTTTTTCTTTTTTTTTTCATATATATATATATTTTTTCATAACTCCATTTTGGCTAACCCTTTAAAGGGTTCCCTTTTTTTTTTTCTTTTTTTTTTCATATATATATATATTTTTTCATAACTCCTGACACAAAGTAAGACCTAACTGCCGCTATATGATTTCATAATAAAATGTCAAAAACTGAAGCTTGAGTCTTAGATCTTTTTAATGATGTATAGTTTGTCGAGGTAATTACAATCGTTTACATTAAAACTTTGAACTGAAATAAACAAAGAATCCTTCAATACTCCGTCTCCTCGTGAAGCTTAAGAGGTGCGGTCACATTAACCGCTGTTTGGGGAATTTAGGCAATCAGGAATTTTGCATGAGCGTGAAAGATTTTCTCAAGCAGATTTCACAACCGGTTCGGATTTGCTGCATTGCCCAACAAAAAGCTTCTTGGTTTTAAAATTGACTTCTGTGCAAGATATGCTTCATACATCGCCACACTATTGCAATAGACAATGGACATCTTTATTTAATGATTTACATCCTTTTCTGTCAAAATATAAGGCATCAGATGGGTTTGATTGATTGTTTGTGTTTGTTTCAGCTCTGAGCAGCCTGATCTGAGCCAGTGGCTGAACATCACCTCTCAGCAGATGAAAGCCCTGATCTCTGCTCACAGGAAGAGCAAGGCCAACAGTGAGTAACACCAGTCCTCAGAACGGCCTCGCTGTTCACTGAGTCTGTGGCTAAACAGGCAACCAAATGATCAATGTGTGTCTGCAGGTGCTGAAGGTGTTGATGACACAGATGGTGTTAATAGCTCTCCTCCACCTGATGGCTTCAAACTGGACCACACTCCAAAGTAAAACCACATTTCACTACCAGTCACCCATAATTCACTTATACAAGCTCAAAAGTTTTACTTGTTAAAAGTCAAACAAAAGACACAACACTAATAAAGCATGTTTCTGTCTGTCAGTAACCCATACTCAAGCACCATAAAGGAGATGTTGACCACGTTTGGGACGGCCACATATAAAGTGGGTCTTAAAGTGCACCCAAATGAGCAGGACCCCCGCGTGCCAATCATGTGCTGGGGCAGCTGTGCCTACACCATTCAGTCCATAGGTCAGTCAGTCTATATATTTATATCATTTTTATATATATATATATATATATATATATATATATATAAGAAAACCGTGATGTCATCACACAGACTCGTTGAACTGCTTAAATTAAATATTTTATTTTTTTTTCGTTTGAGTACTTTGCAAGTGAACCATCTTTTTTTTATACATTAGATTTTTTATTAAAATATTTTTTTTAAAGATTTTCCATAATCAAAATTCAAAACTAAACAAAAAGCCTTTTGATTTCTGGTCTTTTTTGACCCGGGTATCATCTGAGGCTTTACACATGCAGACTGTTTTCTACGAGTTATACATTGACGAGTTACATTTTTCTCAAAAATACTATTGTAAAATTTACTATGGTAAAATACTAGGCAGGGTATTATGCCAAACTTTCCCTTATCTCATACTTTTGAGAAATTTAGTTGAGAAGTACTATTGCAGCATGAAAACAAGCTTTTTCATTTGCAGGTTTCTGCAAGTAAAATGAATATTTTGTTTGGAAACAGTTCAGAGTAATATTGATGTTGTTTTGTTAGTTATACAGTGAAAATAATGTAGCTTTCATAAATGTGGGCTGTTTTTGAGCAGTCATGATTTTTAATTTCAATGACTTTAAGTCCATTGATTTCGATGTTAATACTGGTAATTCTCAAATTACATGTTCTTATAAATTTCATATATTTATTAAAATAAAATGTATGAAAATTAAGAAAACATTTTTTTCTTGCATCAGTGTTTTTTCTGTCGTTTTTTTTAACTACAGTTTTTCAAAAAATTTAGCAATTATTTTATCAATAAAAAGTGTAAAAGTAGCAACATGGTAGCATTTAAAACTGATAAATATTTGTGCATTCACTCATTAAGTTGCTGATTAAATTCCACCGGACCCAGGAATGCAAAAAAATGTATGACGATTTTTAAGTGCTTTATGAAGGCTAAAAGTAATTTGAAAAGTAAATGAGATTATTTCATTCTCACACAGAGAGATTGCTGGTGGATGAAGAAAAGCCTTTGTTTGGAAGTTTACCATGCAGACAGGTGATCAAACCCCTTATGCAAGCTTGTTATTTGAACATGTAATGAATATGTTAATAGTTAGTCCTATCCGAGTGGGCTCTAAATCTTTACTCTTGAGTTGTCTTTGATAACCCAAATGTTTTGTGCATGCAGGACGACTGTTTGAGTTCTCTGACCCGCTTTGGCTCCGCCTGCTGGACAGCCTCCTCTCATAGCACTGTACAGAATCACTTTATAGGCTCTTAGCAGGTAACCAATACGTGTTACAGTCTCTAACCACAAGTGTTTGTTTTGGCATGTCCAATATAATGAGAAGTGAGTGACAACCCCTCACTGCTGTCATTTGAACATCTGTGCTTCTTCAGCCCTAGTTCCTGATCCTCGGGTGGAGAATACGCCATGCATTCTGGATATAGACATGTTCCACTTGCTGGTAGGCAAACGACCAGTTTTGCTCCTACATCTGCCATTCACATAAGCGTCCGACTGCACAGTGCCCTAACCTTATACATTCTCTTATTCATTTAATAACTCAAGTTGACGAATCTGTAGCATTTTACCACATATCCTATTCACACCTCTAAACAATAAAAATAGAGTTTTCTTACAGCTAAAACAGTCTGTGTAAAGGTTCCTACTCATACTCAGTCAGTTGTTTCAGAATAACCTTTGACCCCAGGTTGTGTGTGTGACAGGTGAGCTTGGTGCTGTCCTATCCAGCGGTTCACTGTCTGGATTCCTCAGGGCTTAGCGAGGACACTGCACAACTGCACTTCTTGCACCTAGTCACTGTTGCTCACATAGTCCAGATCCTTCTGACCTCCGTACCAGGTGAGAACCTCACCTTTCCCCTTCACAAGCAGCAACATGACCAGAGAGACTGCATAGATGATTTTGAGTGTTTTGGGACGGATATTCATGTTTGCGGACTCCTGTGTGCCATCAGAAGAGATGCGGATGGAGCAGGAGAGTGGAGGAGCGGAGAGGGAGGAGGAAGAGCGAGTGTGTATGCTCTACAACACTCTCAGGACACACCTGAGCAGGTGAAAGCACACACTCACTGTTAAACCTGCCTATTGACTTGGTTTTATATCATAAATACATTTGGGTTACACTTTATTTAAGGTTTCTTTGTTACACTGTAAGTATACATTTAAGTACTGAGTAATATTTATGATATTAGAATGTACTTACTATAGGGTTAGGATTAGGGTTTGGTTTAGTTTATGGTTAGTTGAATGTAATAATGCACAATTTAAGTTATTAAAACTAACGTTACATGTAACATATGTAACAATGACATGGTAAAATAAAGTGTTACCGAAATTTGTCTAAAATGGTCTCTGGTTGTTCACATGGTTAAAGATTCTCACTGTTTGGTTTGGATCACTGTTCTGGGGTCAATAGTTTTGGTTCAGTTCGGTAAATAGATCTAAAGTGACCGAAAAGACATTATTCCAAAAGGACTTTATATTCATAATAGAATCCTGAAAAAAAAAAAAACGCATCACGGTTTCAACCAGCACAACAATTTTCAGCAATAACAAGAATAATTTCCAATAGTCCGAGTAAGGACTTCATTGCAGTAAGATGTTTACATGACACGAGCAAACCTTTTCACTCCATTTACATGCCATTTTCATTATTCTGGTTATTCTCAAAGAATTGTGGGAATTTTTACCAGCATTATTCACATACCCCAATAAACAGCACAGATGATGAACTCACGTACAGTATGTGTGTTACTGGCCAAGCTCTTTCACAGATTTGTTCACTGGTTCTTTGGTTCCTCTGTCTGGGTTCCTCAGTCATTTTGCCTAAAATGTCTCCATTTAAATGTATATACTGCATTATATTCATGTTGTTCAACAGTCAACATGAACTCCGTTTCTTCAACACCCCAGAAATCCACGTGCACACTTTGATCAGAGTGGAATAGATGCGATTAAAGTGTTCACGTGCCTGTTAATTGCGATTTAAATTCAGCATATGCCACGTTTTACACGTTTTAATGGTTGTTACGAATATGAGCTAAATCGCATCAATTTGATTAAAGTACGTCAGGAAAAGTTTCATCGCAATATTGCCTAAATCAAATTAGAATCGCTTTATGAGGGTGCATGTAAATGTAGTCACTGTCCGGATTGTTGATTGCAAAATGTCACCCTACTAGCTTTGCACGACCCTAATATGAAAGCTGTGTGTGTGTTTCAGTGGCTTGCGTGAGGTGAGCTCAGGCTGGCATCTGTGGCACTGTGTGAAAGCTGGAATCCTGCCTTACTCAGGGCAACCGCTCTGTTCTTCCACTATCTTAATGGAGCTCCAGCACCACCTGAGATACACGGTAGACGACTCGCACAGCGTTTGACATTACACACAGATGCTGCTTTTACTCGCTGCCCTTGTGCCATTTCTAATGATGACTGTGTTTTCAGCTCTAGGTGTGGGGGAATGGGAGGCTCTGTGTGGATACCTGTGTCTGCCCTCCAACCTGTTACAGCTCTACTACAGCAATCAGGAGCTCATGGAAACTCTCCTGCAGGGGTAACTGGCAATATCTAGATGAACACCTCTGAAAACTGTGGCATATTGTCCAGACGTGTGCTGTGTCTTGAATGAATGATGGTGTGATAACTGTTAGTTGTGCTCTGCAGATGGTGCTCTCACCCAGGTGTCCTACAGGGTCTTCAGAGCAGCTCGGCTCTCATCAGGTGTGTCCTGCACCTCGACACTTTAAAGTTCACTGCAGATGACATTCAAGTGCTCACCTGTTTCATTCTTCCATATCCCGCTCTAGGTTTCCCAGAGAGTCCAATCATCTCATAGAGCTGCCGTGCGACTACAGTGCTCTGATTAACCAGGCCTCCAGCTTCACGTGAGTCACGTGTCTTAGAAATCAAAGGAGATCGATAACTAAGAGCTGCCGGTTCTCTACGGAGTCATGCGGTCCTGATTCCATAAGTCAAATAATTGATCTTCTGTTGATCCTGGCGGCGTCTAGGTGTCCTAAATCTGGAGGGGATAAGTCTCGCGCTCCTACTCTGTGTCTGGTTTGTGGGTCCATGCTGTGCTCTCAGAGTTACTGCTGTCAGACCGAGCTGGAAGGAGAGGACGTGGGCGCGTGCACCGCACACACTTTCGCCTGCGGAGCCGGTGTCGGCATTTCCTCAGGTTTGTGCAAGGATGTCGATTAAAACCTGTCAATATAATGGGCAAATTATTTAATCGCAGTGGTTCTCAACTCCAGTCCTCGGGACGTGCTGCTCTGCACATTTTGTATGTCTCCCTTATTTAACACACCTTACCAGATCATCAGCTCGTCAGGAGAGACTCCATGAACTGATTTGAGTGTGTCAGATAAGAGAGACATACAAAATGTGCAGAGCAGCGGGTCCCGAGGACTGGAGTTGAGAACCACTGATTTAATTAATAAGATATTTATTATTTAATAAGCCTTTTGCTTCAGGATCCTGAGGTTTGTTTTGCAATATTAACTGACTGAATGTGCATTTATTATTATTATGTGAGAAGAGACCGCACAGAGTGCTAGGAGTCACATGACTTAGTGTAGTGTATGACACATAGTGTAGGGAATTAGTTGCCTTAAGGCTGGAATACACTACAGGACTTTTAAAATCGGAACATATTTTAAAACATTGCGCCATTCACTTGTCGACGTTTATAACTGGTTACAGAGAAAAACTGGGCATCATTCACTAAACAATTGAGGATCACACACTACAAGACTTTAAAGGGATTGTTCATCCAAAAATGAAAATTACCCCATGATTTACTCACCCTCAAGCCATCCTAGGTGTAATGACATACTTCTTTCAGAAGAATCGGAGTTATATAAAAAAATGTCCTGGCTCTTCCAAGCTTTATAATGGCAGTGAATGGCCGTTTCTGTTTTGAAGTCCATAAAAGTGCATCTATCCATGATAAAAGTGCATCTATCCATGATAAAAGTGCATCTATCCATGATAAAAGTGCATCTATCCATCATAAAAGTGCATCTATCATCATAAAAGTGCATCTATCATCATAAAAGTGCATCTATCCATGATAAAAGTGCATCTATCCATTATAAAAGTGCATCTATCCATCATAAAAGTGCATCTATCCATGATAAAAGTGCATCTATCCATTATAAAAGTGCTCCACAAGGCTCTGCGGGGGTTAATAAAGGCCTTCTGAAGTGAAGAGATGAGTTAGTTTCAGAAAAATATCTTTATTTAAAACTTTATTAGCTATAATAAGTTGGAGTTGGGTGGATTTTGCTCATTTATGCCCATGGTCAGATCACTTTAACTCTCAACCTTGTGGCTTTCAACATGGTATCTGTCAGCAGGGTTTCATTTGTATATGTTTGTGTGTCAGGGTGCGGGAAAGTCAGGTCCTGTTCCTGGCTGGCAAAACTAAGGGCTGTTTTTATGCTCCCCCATACCTGGACGACTATGGGGAAACAGACCAAGGGCTAAGGTACATCTCTACTCCTGATGTTTCACACACATGGTTATTTCTAACAGTTGTGTGATATCAAGTGTTGTGTTTGGTCTCTCTTAGACGGGGAAACCCATTACACTTGTGCCAAGAGCGCTACAGAAAGATCCAGAAGCTGTGGCGCCAGCACAGCATCACAGAGGAGATCGGCCACGCCCAGGAGGCCAATCAGACTCTCGTGGGCATCGACTGGCAGCACCTGTGAAGTCACATGACGTGTTCGTACACTTGCGCCCACCCTTAACGCACAGGGCTAGAGGTTGCCAAGCCTCACCAAGGCCTCTTGCTCTTCCTCCACCCCTGTCTGACAGTGGATGAATGCATGACTGGTTTTTTTGGGGGGGGGTGGGGAGTGGGTTTTCGCTCCCTTTTTTCTTTTAAATATGATATAAATACATATTTAAAGAGCACATAGCCAAGGTATTGAACCTTAACAATAAGGGTTCCTTCGCAACACAGATATTCTTCATAGGTATGCTATTTAATTTCTTCTCCAAGTAATATTAAATTATTTTCCAGGTATTTTGGTTACATATATATAGGTTTCGCAAGACAGTTCTCTTATCGCTTGGGAATTGAACGGTGGTGCTGCCCTTCAAGTAAGCACAAATGTCCCTCAACGCCCATGCAGGGATAGCGCCACCTGTAGGACACAGAGCATCTTCTCTGCCCCGTCATCTCAAATGCTGCAATACATTTGTTAAGGCCACCTAATTAATGTGCTCAGCGACGTTCATCCAATACAAGCCAACGCCAGGAAGTCCCGGGAGCACATGAGTATGTCCTCTGAATGCCTGCTTTCTGTCCGTCTGGGTTGTGTATGTTTGCGTGAGTGAGTTTTTTACGTACAGGTGTTTAGTTGGTATGTTTCTAATATGATGGATTTCTAAGGTGGTCCGTTTTTACAAGACTGTTTCTGTTTCTTTCGTGAAGCGTGTTATTTATGTGTTTCTCGCGGGTGTTTGTTGTGTTCGACCTTGATCTATGGAATCATGCAATTCCACTCTGAAACATGATTTTGACGTGTGTTGTTGTGATTTTGGACATTTTCTTTCTTGACACTGCTGCACCATTTTTCAGCAGTAATGGACGCAGAATTGCATATCCTTAATTCAGTTTCAGCTTTGGTCTCCTTTAGACTTTGTTCATTCTTTATAGTGGCCTTGGCCCTGAGGATTTAGTCCAAATCGAAAGTTTGATTTCTCAGCGATGCAGACGCACATTAAAACACACGATGCTTCTTTCAGATACAAGTTTTCATGCCTCGCGCACTTCAGATGAAACGCCTGTTCTAATGCGGTGAGCATATTACCTGAGACACTTCCAGTGGCTGCAGCAGTGTATTACATCACAAACTGACTTGTTAATATTTGTGAATTCTTGTATAAATGGGTACATTGTACTATATTGTAAAACATTAATGAAATAAAGAAAAAAAGCTCTGTGTTGTGTGTTGAAGTGATCCATTAAATGCATTGATGAATGAGCTGATGCACCATCAATGTAAAGGGCTTTATATGTGTGTGTTGTGAAGCTCTTGTTCTGCATGTTCCAGCGCAGGTACAGTGTTAGGCTTAGTGGCCTGATGCAGACAAGTGTGTGTGTGTGTGTGTGTGTGTGTGTGTGTGTGTGTGACCCATTTAACTGGTTACAGCTCTTCTCAGCTGTGCTCTAGTTCTGTCCAAATCTTTGTTTATCCAGGAACGCTGCAATAAAGAGGATTAGACCCAGAGTTCAAGCTCTGACTGCTTAGACTTGCAGAGTCTTATTAGTCCAGGTTTTGATGACCGTCAATTTCGCAAAAGTAATTTTTTGAACAAATAAAAATAAAATAGGATACTCTACAAGTGGACTATTGCATTATATTATTTGGTGGTGCAGTTGTTTATTCTGATTATTATAATGTTAATTATAATCTCTCTCTCTGATATTTTTGGGTGGGTAAAGGATGTTCTTAAGGCCTGTTCATGCCAATAACGATAACTATTAGCCTCCACAGTAACAGTGTTTATTATAAGTGTGTGCTGCAGTTAGGTCCACTTTAAATTTGAGCTCTTTAAAGTCACCATGAAATCAGAATGAACAGCTAATGCCAGTTTAAGATGGTTGGCAGTGTAACTTATTTTTCATGGAATATTGCAGTATTTAGTCCCTCGGTTTCACAGACAAGGCTTAGGTCTAGTCCCAGACTAAAAGGCATGTTTGAGCGGTTTTAACTGAAAGCAACTTGCACCGATAAATCTTAAAATATGTCAGTGCTGTTGTTTTGTCTCAAAATGTAAACCAGTAATGTGTTCTAAGGCACACTTAAAAAGCTACTTAAATATCCTAATTGAACTAAGGCTTAATCTAAGCCCTTTCTGTGGAACCAGGCCATTATAAATGAATTATCTGTGCACGTCATTATATTTTGATCTGCGCTCAATCAAGTCCCACCCAACTTTCTTTCTTTCTTTTTCTTGTTCATATACATCAAAATAGGGAACCACTGACTTCAAAGTCATTGCTGTCAATGTTTTTATCCTTCATCAACTGGAAAAATCTTTCTGAAAGGGATTCCAATTCCATCGTTCCACTGTGTCATCATTAAAGCTGTGGTGTGGACTCTAGAATTATGGTGCAGGTGCGTTCAAGTCATCTCGTAAAGATCGTATTTACGAGTTGAACGCACATGAACACCACCACAATGTCTTAAATACGAGTGGGAAGCTCTGGTTTTTCTTTAAGCCTCGATCTTTACAAGTTGGGGCCGTGTCAAGTGAGAAAAATAGCGGAATACCAAGTGTTGTCAGGCTTTTCTATTTACAGCACATTAATTGCCTGCACAGAATATGATGGCATATATAACAACGATAAAGTTTGCAGTGGCTTCTAAATTAATTCAAAACATAAAAAAGCAAAGCACACCTGATGCACATTTCTTTGTTCTTCATTTTCTAGAACTAGATTTTAAAAATCTTGCTGTATTTTTGCGTAATTAATTAAGAGAAAGTACACCGCCATCTTGCTCCGACGAAAGTGACTTGAACGCGCTCCTGCTGTCGTAAACACGACTTCCCATCGTTGTATGAAATTCCCAGGAGGTCTTGAACGCTGGCAGACAGATGAGGAAGACGTAATGTCCAACAGAAAGGCAAACGGGTAGCAACACACTGAACATACAATACCGGACACTGAACTGAAACAGAATTGAAAATACAGGTGTTAATGATGTGATTAGTGTCCGTGACAACAAATGAGTGATGAAGGCAGGTGATGACAAAACATAACGAGTCCAAACTAACATGAATGTGACAAACGCAACTTGAGAAGTCGTGTTTATGACGTCAGGGCGTTCAAGTAACTTTTGTTGGAGCAAGATGGCGGTGTATCTTCTCTTAATTAACTACAAGGTTTTAAACCTACTTCTAGAAAATGAAGAATGTGCATCAGGTGTGTTTTGCTTTTTAAGTGTTTTATTAACTTGTCAAGTCAATCATCTTCATTTATATAGCATTTATATAGCCTATATTAATTTCTCTATACATGTAGATTGTTCCAAAGCGGCTTTACATTGATAATAGGAAATTAAAGTAGGTAACAGATATTGTTTTGGCTTTACAGCAGCTCAAGAACCAAGTTATTGTCCAGCTAAAGTTAGTTTTGATTGGTTCACTTCAGTCGCAACGATCATTAATTATTAGGCCGCTAACACAACGGCGTTTCAACAGAAAACTATAAGTTCTTTCTGCGCAAACTTCAAAAACGCGAACCCGTGAGAACCACGTTTCTCACTGACACTCCCCCAACTCGTAAAAATGAAGGCTTAAAGAAAATCCTGAGCTACCCACTTGTATTTACGAATTTTTGGTGGTTTTCATGTTCGTTCAACTCGAAAATACGATCTTTTTGACATGATCGCAGTAGAACGATTATTGAAACGAGTTATTTTTACTGTATTTCCCTGGGTGAATAGGCCTTTTGGCACAGAGCAATATTCTGGTGGAATTTGGAAACATATCAAATCTCATGTTTTACCTTATGTGTAAAGAAATTCAAAATTACCATCACCATTAAAAACCTACCGACAGCAAAAATGATCATTTTTGAAGCATATTTTATCTTTTATTCACAGCGAAAATAGCCTGTAGGCTATTTGACCGAAATTTCGGAATTGTCAGCAAACTATCTAGATATCACAGTGAATGTTTATAATCAGGGAATGGGACGCTATATCATTTTGGCTTTAATACGTTTTTCCCAGAAAATAGGCAAGAATAAACCTTGCGTCCTCCATGATTCCCGATCTTCCGACAACAAAGTACTGGTAATCACGACTTAAGTGGTAAGTAGGACATTTCCGATAGCACATGACTTCCCTGACTACACAACGTGAACGAAAATAAAACGCAATTAAGCAGCAGCCAAAGTAAAATTTCATGTATGCAGCTCTAAGGCCTAATACTTTAACTTACCCAATAATAACATTTCTTTTCTGCCTACTTGTAATGACAATTTGTTTGTGTGTCATGGCCGGAGCTTCACCTGAGAAGGTAAGCTGCTCCAGAAAGCTGATTAATGGCTTTATCCAGCCTTCACTGTTTATGGACTTCAGGCCCGGAGAAAATACCAGATGACAGATATTCTGTTTAGCCCATACCTGTATGCAAAGTTAGAATTGTAACCCTTCTTAATCTCCATTTTACTTAGCTTAATATGAAATTGTTATTAACGTAATTGGTATTAAATTAATATGAACTTTAATACTTGTTTAATGACAATTAAGCCCATAACTTCTGGATGGATGGATTGATTTGTATTGAGTATTTGTATTTGTAAAAAAAAAAAAAAAAAAAAAAAAATCAAGGGTTATGAAAAAAAAGAGAGGTCCAAGCTAGTGCAAAAACAGGCAGGCTACTCATTATAAATAAAATGAAATGGGTAAGACTTTATTTTAAGGTCCAATTAACTAGTTGCATGCGTATTACTAGTATATTTTCTAGCTGTCTATTAGTACTTATAAAGCACATATTAATGCCTTTTTCTGCATGACCATATTCTACATCCCTGAATCCTATCCAATACCTACATTTATCAACTACCTTACTATTACTAAGCAGTAATTAGGCGTAGTTAATAGTGAATATGTGTTCCCCATACTAAAGTGTTACCACAAAATGAAAGTAGGCTATGCCTTTTGATTGGGATGTTGATTATGGCACGTTCTTGATATGTTTCGTGACATTCACCAATATATATATTCTAGAGCAGTGTTAATTGAACTGTTTCATTGTGGACCACATCAACAGTGAAAGTAAGGCAGCTTGAAGAGATGCATTTTCAAGTTAATTTATGCCGTTTTGGTGCTTTTGTCAATTATAATTACTTTGTAGCCTGTCAACTGACTACAAGTCTATTGTTAGGAAAATTTTGGCATACATTTTTTAAATAATATATGTAAAGGGGTAATTGAAAAGCAGTCTCAGTAGTGTGACATACAATACTTAATCAGAAACCATTTTAAAACAATGTTTTTAAACCGTACTTTCCTTTATACATATTTATATTTAATCTAAAATATTGATGTTGAAGAAAAATTCCCGTCCATGTTTTTTTGCTTAAAGGTATTCTGAGGATGGGTGTCCAGCTGTTCTGAGCAGGACAAAAGTCCCATTTAGAGAAATCCATTTCCTTCTCTTCATCCAATCAGGTAAAGCTGTGTCCCGCTGGGATTCAACTGTCCAAACATCTCTTACCTGTGACCAGCTCTACAGCCACTTACCTTACCCCACATTCACCCCTCATATTTAAGTCTTTTAAGTATTTTAAAGCCTAAAGTTAAACAGAAGCAAAGAGTCACATGGTGGAGGTTGAGGAGATTCCCCCCTTCCAAATGTGAAGCGCTTTGAGGACCCAGAAAAGCGTTATATAAATGTAATTAATTATTATTATTATTATCTGTTCAGAGGTAGGTGTGCATTAGGAACAAGCTGTACTGCATTTTGCAAAAAAATACCACAGAATAATGCTGAGTCTCATTAAATATATTTATCTCACAAATGGAGTTACCTACATGATCCACAAAAACTGACATTACTGCAAAGTCAAGGTCAAATGTACAGAAAGGTATATGTGAAAATGAAAAATTCACAGAAATTATATGAAAAAGAATACAACTGATTGGGTTGTCTGACTTAACAAATCACACACAATTGACTAGAATCTTTTACATTTGGTACTCTTGACAACTTCTGTAACTGTCCCATAGCTGTACGCTCAGCAGAGCTCTGAAATGGTGCAAGTTGAGGCAGAATGCCTGTTTTCACATCTCTTCAACTGGTGAGGCAGATATTTAACCCGAGAACTACACACATTAATGGCGAACGTGAGTTTCCCCATTGTTACAGAGTTCTCTCCAGTAGATCACCATCAACATGCTTTTAAGATTGTCAGACAACCTAAGGCCTGTTAAAGGCAGCGTTGTGTAAAAAGCAAGGTGTGCCACTGTTTCCATCCCTTTAAATCCTGAGAGGTGACGGAACGCTTTTTCCTCAGCTGCCGGATAAAAGCTGCCATGTGACCCCTTCAAAGAGGTCATTTCTGATTTCATAGCACACAATGGCTTTAGGATGAAATATATATTATAGGTTGAAATATATGCTATTGCATGTGTGAGGCTGTCGGGTTAAACATCCGCTCAACCATTAAATAAACTGGAAATATAAGGGTCAGACTTGATACTTCTACAAACGAACGTGGACGGTGAGGCTTGTTTGGTTGGAATATCAGAAATGTTCAGATGATAATATCAGGACATTTACAGATATATTTAAAATATTATAAAATAAACGTATTAATTTATATTTCATTTGTATTTACAGTGTAGTGTGTACATTCACATTTCAGTTGGAATCTCGTCAAATTGCAGGTGTATTGATCTTATCCGTATGCATATACACCTATATTTTTAAGAGAGAACATTTTAATCAACCTTTCATGCATTCCTTCTCCCAAAAGTAGGAGTGGCTACGGACATGATGGGGCAGGAGGGGGCATGGCTCTCAGCTTTATGTGGGAGCTGCTTCTGCCTCTTCCTCCTGTACCTGGTTGCCTTTACACAGGGAACTGATCTTCGTCATGATGCTAGAAAGTGTCTCCTTTACACTATTTTCCAGCAGCCATCCCTCGCTTTCGCTCTCAGGATTCTCTGGGTCTGCCAGGGTTTCCAGTGAAGTAGTCAGGTACTGCAAACCGACAGTCACCACAGCCTGCAACAAAATTTCAGGTTAATGAATCTCTAGAAAGTTTCACACATGCTCAAAGCAGCATCATTGTTGTGTGCTTCTGATGTTTTTATCCACTTGAGCTCTACTTTTCCAGGAAATATCCAGTTTGGCACCAAGATTCTAGGACAGCGGTTCAAGCTAAGGTTAACCCTCTTGAACTAATTATTTTTGTTCATTGGTGTCACGTCACATTATGCAATTACAAAAGGTCCCAATGTACTTCAAGCAAAATTGAAGAATTAACTGGTGTGTGTGTAGTCATTTAGAACAAATCAGACCAAAACAAAGTACGTTTGGAGTTTTTGGGAGTTCGAAACAGCTTGCCAAGCAAACATTTCGGAAAAGTTTGCTCAGACTGGTAAAGACCTTCATACTACCAGTGGTCCTTGGCGATTATGTAAATCGACACTTTTTTCCCCATGTTTAATACTTTAAAGCTGCTTAATTTAAAGCAATCAAGTGATACCCAAAAGGTATGAAGTGCTATAAATAAATGTGATGTGACTTGACGTGGAGAGCTGAATTTCAGAGCTTGTGCAAACATGTCTACATCGCTATGATCAGAATCTTTCATTAACTGACATTTTCTCATCGCTGTTATTTTTGTTGTGTGTTAATTTTGTTATTGAGAGGAAAGCACACAGCACATATTTACATATTCATCTAAACGCTGCTCCCAGCAGTGTGTCCGCTAACAGTATACCATTGTGTTTTTCAAATTTATTTTAACCACTAGGCGAAGAACTTGCATACTTGTAGCATAGTGGGTCCTTTACAGTTCATATTGAAGGTATGCTGTTTCCATCTACTCAATTGTGTATGCATTACTGTATAGTTTAATGTATTTTGTTGTAGTAATGTAGACAAGTTCTGTAAGAGGAAAATATGAATATATGAAGATGCCAAGTTCATGTTATTTGTCAACTTCCCACGTGTTAAATGTTTATCAGTTATACCTTGGCGTGTCATCAACACAAAGTGTTAATTAAATCAATTAAGCAGTTAATTAATCTGATTCTTTCAGACCTATTTATATTACTCTTTACGCACCAACTGACCTTATAATCTAGCAGCTCTCTTTAGAATCTAGCAAAACACTCTTTACCCACCAAGAGTGTAATCTTGAGACTAAGTCAAAGGTCACGAGTTAGCTGTGTTCAACTTAAGATTCCAGTTCCTCTCCCATACCCACCTCCAAACAATGAACAGCAGCACAAAAGCACCAATACTGTTCATCATGCCTCCATAGTAGGACACCAGGGCTTCACGGCAACCTCTGGTCCAGATGTTTAGGTCCTCAGTGTGGTGGTCATAGCTGTAGTGAGCGGAGTTGTTGGACAGGTGATGTGGATGCAGGGGCGAGGGGAGCCAGGGTTGCAGCAGCTGAAGGGAACGCTTTCCATCAAGTATTTGCCTTCCACGTTGCTCTGGATACGGCTAAGAAATTCCAAAAAAAGATTGAGAACTCTCTGACATATTCTTGGGTGTGGCATTTAAGATTTCAGGAGTGACAGGCTTAGAAACAAAGTTGTGTCTTTACATTAACTTTGAGATTACTGGACAAAGATGAGAACTCCAATCTGATGATAAAAACAAGACCACTTTTTAAATTAGATTTGTGAACCTCCTTGGGATCATTTATCACCTAAACGGTGATAGCCCCTTCGAGGCCAACATTGGGGGCAGACTCCATGGGAGGTAATAGATTGTACAATGTTATTATTGGTGTGGAGAGTAAGCTTTAAAGGACTTTGGAATAGGATCCTGACAGATTATCTAATCCATGGATCCGTTTGCCCCCTTTACCCATTTCCTTTTTATAAAACCCACCAGCCAATTATCTATTTCGGAATCTCTCAAAACAAACCCTTAAATTTGATTCCTCTTGCATTCAACATTACAGGTTTCAGGGGGTCTGCTTTGAGAGGTCTCCGTTAGAACTTTTGTGTTATCTTTTATCTTGGTTATTGTATACATTATTGCACAATAGAGCGCCTTCTGGGTTGCGCTTCCTGAAGAGGAGAATAATATATACATCAGCTGATCTCTATCCGCTTAGCTGCCTTAAACAAGATACAACTTCCCCAAATCCCACTGAACATCAGCCTTGATAACTTTATCCTAATACTTGGACATATATGTTTAATGCCTGTACCTTTTGAATTTATCTACATCTATAGTAACTGCTAACATTTTTTCATCATTGAAAAAAAGGTACACACAAGAAGTTGCATAAAAATCATCCAGAATCTCTTCCACTTAGATCCCTCGCCATCTCTTATCTACGTTTCCACTGATACCTATTGCTTTTTAGGAAAAAAATATCAGTACTCACTCTTTAACATCGTCATTGCTGAAGTCCAGGTAGCATTGCTAATCCACTGGATCTCGAACCAATCCTTGTAGTTGTTGTTTCCGCAGCAACGGAACTCAATCTGGGTCATATCCAGTGTTCTCTTCATGAAGCATCGTCCTGGCGTGTCTGTGTCTTTGTAGAACTTCATTCCATTCTTCAGGCCTTCAGCCAGGGCGAAGTGCAGAGAGATCTGCATCAAGAAACACAGCAGAGCCGTGACAAAGAGGGCGATGCAGAAAACCACACATCCACACATGTAGATCTTCAATAGATGTTTCCACTTGGTGAACTTGACTGTGTCAAGGGAGTCATGGCACACTTTGCCCCCAAAAGCGTTGAAACCACAGGCCACAAGTCCCACCAGAATGAGCAGGTTGGGCACGAAATGACTCTCATTGTTATCCATAATCTCGCTTCTCTTGCGCAGCTCAATCTTGAAGAAGATCCCCATGCTGAAAATGAGGATTCCAGCCATGACAGAGAGCCAGTACAGGAGCCACAGTCCTTGGGCAAGCTTGACCCGTTTGGCCAAGTCAAATTTCATAGGCATCAAAGCCATTTTGTTTTTGGTGTCTAATGAGTCACAATGATATATTCACAGGGATTCTTCTTCAGTATGATTGCCTGTTACTGTATGATTTGATGTGTTTTCTTTTCCTTGTTGAAATTCTTGAAGACCTTAAACAGAAACGCTGTAGCCCAGAAGCTTAGTTTAGTAATCCGTCATTAAGTATGGCTGCAGAATGTGCTGTAGCAAGGATTCCCCTTTTCATACCCATTCTGATCATCCACAATTTAAGAGAGTCCATAATGTTGACAACCAGAGGCCTCTTCCTCTGGAATTTCTCATAAATCCACCCAAATGGACCTGCTGGGGGGCAACGGGCTTTTGCTGATGGTTCCCTTACCTGCAAAAAGGGGTGGCCGGCTGAGGAGCTGTATGATTGTAGAATCCAGTTCCTCTACGTCATCCTAAAGCCCACTAATCAGCACTGATCCCATTTGCAGATGAGCCGAGGACTAATCCTTTATCTTCTTTGTAATTGGTTAGTTACTTTAGCATCAGTTTCCTTTTTTACCTGCTGGTATTGCTGGGCTGTGGGGTATCTTTGGATAGTCTTCAGACCAAAGCATGCTTGTCTGATAGGCCTTTTGTTTGTACCTTATATGGCTACTCAGACCACTGATTTGTTAGGATAATACACTCAAATGTACCGCTGGGTGGTTTGTATTTTCCAGCTCCTGTGTCAATAACAAATATATTTACTCATTCAAGTCACCTCTTGTTAAAAAATTTATTTCCCAGGGTACATTATACAACATAAATTTACACTATCACATTAATAGTGCAAAGGAAAACAAAAACAACATTACAAAAAGTTAATATATTGCTGAGTCTTCATCGTAGTTGTGAAATGTTCAAACTTTGTAGAGTGAAGCACCGGTAGTTCAAACATTTTCTTAATACTTAGACTTTTTGGGGGCACATTTTTCTGTGCATTATACTTCTGCTAAGTGTAACCTAACCAAATGTACAAATGTCTTTAGCTCAGCAATTGGCTTCCATCTGTAAACTGGAGAAACTGGAAGAACTGGTTGAGGAACGACCACTCCTCGAGAAGACAAAGGACCCTTCTGGAAATGAACATTTGAACTCACCCTTGTGCACTATCCAGACGAAAGTCTCACCTCCAAAACATCCTAATCTCCATTTCTTCCCCTCATGCCCCACTCCTCCCTCATGCTGAGATCACCACAACATAAGAATCTATATGGTTTAATGTGAATAATTATCATTGAGTATTATACATGTTTAGTATAATTTGAAATGTCTCAGTGCGGCTGGTACAAATGTCTCATTTCCAAATAAGTAAAACATAAGGTAGTAAGGTTTTTAAGAGTTTAAGATAACATGCACACAAAGGAGGGTGGTAGGGTTACACCCTCCTGTTCTCAAAGGGTGTAAACACTGAATGCAAATAACCATTGTCGGCAAATGTTTCCATGTGAAAAGCTATATAATGAAATGCAACTGGAGGCCTTTTGTAACTCAAAGTGGCCCATGATGCTAAGAGTGACCAAAGCTCTTAGCATCATGTATTTTAATGTTAGGTTCGCATCTTTTCTCTTTATTCTAGAGTATTCGATGTTATTGAATTGATTATCTTTGAACTGATTATGAAATTGGCATGATACATTTGCCTGACATAATAAATTGTAAACATTTGATTTTATTCTAACGGACTCTAACATTATTTTCATTAAAGAGTTAAAAGGAATAGTCAAACATTAGCTCGCATTTTATGAATAACAAGAGAATACATATGATAAAATGTATTGCATTTAATCAAAATTACTTTGCCATGCGGAAAGACAGTAACATGCAGAGACCTTCCCTGCTGACGGATGCCTCCATTGGGCCACATCTATATGATATAATAATAGACCGGTCAGGTAAACGTGACCGATGTGTTTATCCTATTGTCTAACTCCACAAGAAGTTGGACAGGTCTCTTAAGATTATCACCCAGACATGTAATTGAACAATCCTTGTCTCCTGGTCAATCCTTCCATCAAAATTATGGACAGCTTTCCTTCTTCCTTCAGAGGTGATTTTTACATGATGAAAGGAGATGAAGCCACGTTTTTAATGTCATTATCTAGTTGGCTAATTTTTTATCCTCAACAAATCATGGGGAGATCCAGTCATACAGCCCGTCCAGACTGATTTTGCCCCTAAGTCAATCCAATGTACTTTGTCAAAGAGCAATTAGCTCATTTGACAGTTACCATGAAGAGCAAATCAACTTTCTGTGTTCGCTACTTAACCTATTTGCAGCAATCACAAGCTCTTATAATTAGTTGTGAACATTAAGTCCTTTGCCACTTTGGTTAAGCCTAATCAAATACCTAAACATTCTGGCTCGAGACAATGGGTGAAGATTAGGACTTTTTGTGGATTGACCCCAAGTCTTTTGTGGGGTCTCTTGCAAGAGCACTTGACCTGTCTTTGGACTAAGAGCTAATTGGTTGAGTTGTAGAGCTGCCTTGCAGCCATGTCTATATGACAGCCCAATGGGCATCACCCCTGTAATTAGCGTGTGTGGGTCACATGTGACAAGATTACAGGGACTGATAGGATTTGAGTGACTTACTGTCAGATCCATTTAGAAGGACACGTAGGCACTGGATGATTTGCACGCAATGCTTCTACCCCAGCAAACGAGAAGATTGAGAAGCTTGTTACATTGAGGCTCAAGTTTGCATATTTGTAGGTGTGGAGGGAACTCTTGGTTGGCCGTTGTTATTGTGGGGCATTCTGAGCTCAACATAATATTATGTGTTTCTTTTTGTGATGACCTCTTGTATGTTTTTTTCAAATTGTACTCCACAGAGTAGTATATAGTTGTGATGACTGCAGCAGATGTGAGGTTCATGCTCAAAGCTGTTGTGTACTACTGAACTACAGCTGTACTACTACACTACTACTTTGGCAAGCTGTGAGAATAGAGCACAACATTGACCACCCACTTTTTCAGTGGCCTTGGTTCTGGAAATATTTCTCCATTCATTGTTTTCATAGGGATTAAAGAAAAAAAAAGTTCAATAAAGACTTGAAAGCCTTGAACCAACCAGCTCCAAGATGGACATTACAAAATTTGACTTGTTTTGAATATTTAAAAAAAATGTGAAATTTGCAATTCTTTGTTGGAGTAGGCGGTCATGGCTGTGTTTTTATTTATTTATTTGCAATTTTCATAGTAACATTGAATTGTTCTTGGTAGAGTTGTCAAAAGTATACCGACTTCGGTAACAAGTTTAAAAATGTGACGGTACCAGCATTTCCCTTTAGCATTTTGGGCGCCAATGAAAGGATTCTTAAACACCTTTGATTGGCCATTGTGTTGACGCGCACAACATATGTCTGTGATTGGCTACAATGATCACAATGACATCTTTGACGCTCTTCACCGAGCGCTTACACAGATACACACGGAAGCGCTTAATAGCAGGCGTCTATCAGCAGATCCCTAATATATCCGCTGATAGACGGATCCGCTGATAGATGCTGCTTTCAAACGCTCCTGTGTGTATCTGCGTAGTGCTCGATGAAGATATATTTTTGATGTGTTGATCATTGTAGCCAATCACAGACATATATGTTGAGTGTGTGAACACAATGGCCAATCAGAAGTGTTTAAGAATCTGTTCAGGGAAATGCTGGTATCGTCACATTTTTTAAATTTCAGTACCGACTTGTTACCGAAGTCGGTACTTTTTGACAACTCTACCAAGAACAATTCAAAGTTACTATGGAAATTGCAACATTATTTCCTATTTTCTCTAGTTCTAGCAGATTATGTGTTGTTCAGTTATTCATTTGAAGTTGAATTTTTTAAATTACAATGACTTGTTAAAATTACAATGACTTGACTCACAACAATTTTTTTCTCCCATTTAATTCTGCTTTTGCTTTATTAGGAGTGGACAACAATGTGATGATTTTGCTGGCAATATAAAATTAAGTACTTTTGTGAGTATTGTAATGATTGTATTTAGCTTTTTATTTGGCCAATAATTTTCCAAAAAGTTTCATGATGCTTAGTTTCATGAATCGCAAGTACGAGAGTATTGAGACCAACATTTTTGGTAACACTTTTTATGAAGATCATGCTCAAAATGAATTATAGCCCCATTTATACTTATTTATAAGTATTACTATTCTTTAAATATATTTATAAAGACTCATTTATAAGACTTCAACGTGCATGCTCATAATCCATTATACACTGATTTATAATATAAAAATGTCAAATATAAAATATATCCAGGGATACTTGTTTGCTGTACCAATTAGTTATCAATTATGTTTTAAATGGCTAATGTTTGCTAATATTGAGTTGTTAAAATCAATGTCGCCTCAGCCATATGCATGGTATTGTTTTTAGCAGTTTGAAATTATACTTTAAATATGTTGCAGTGTTTTTCAAAAATTAAAAAAAGAAACATTTTTCTTCATGATGTCTTTACATTTGCTTTAGGAAAATTGCATCCTATGTTTTCACTTTACTTAATGCCACCAATGATGCATTTATACAGTTAGTAACTGTATTATCATCACTACAATAAGTATTTATAAGAATATAACACGGCTATCAATAACAATATATTCATTTATTTGACAGAAATAAATCTGAATAACTAAAAAGTCATTGTAACTATAATATAATAATATTATAGTAATGCAGGTTGCATCTTTATAAATACATTCATGGAACCATACGACTGACTAATTAATACTTATAAATCAGTGTATAATGGATTATGAGTATGCACACTGAAAAAGCAAATGCATGACTTATGAGTAATTATAAAAATAATATAAATGTATATAACTGTTCTTATAATGCAGTATAGGTCTTAATAAGTCTTTTGAAATATATTTATAAAATAGTAATACTTATAAAGAAGTATACATGGAGCTTTAATTCATTGTAAGCATGGTCTTCATAGAAAGTGTTACCAATATTATAATTTTTTTCATACTAAATTTCACCAATATTATTTCAAGTCCTGCCTGGCATTTTTCATGTAATAAATGTTTTACAAATTCTGAAATTTCAAAATTATTGTATGTAAAAAACATACCTGCCTTTTACCTTAAGCCATTAACGTACAAGAAAAAAAATCATTGACTGAATAAAAAAGGTTGATGCCTCTCCACTTCCTTCCACTGTAGGAAAATTAACCCAAAATATCACAGAAATAGTTGTTGCAGGGGCGTCCTCAAGATGGCGTCGGTGTAGGTTACATTTTCTCTGCTTTTTCCCGAATTTTGTGCAAAACTTGATTTTTCTTCCCCTTTGAAGACTCTTTTGTTCTCAATGCGCTGATATTAAGTTTTTTTCATGCGCCTTATACATCAAAGATACTGTGTTTTGTGAATTCCTAAATTTTTTCCCCGTTTTCCTCAACGACCATTCACAATGGCTACAGCACGTGGATCTGAGCTCTCCTGTGTGGCGTCATGATGGAGGTGGACGATATCCTGAAATCTGAAAGTGTTAAACGCATAATTATGCCAAAATTGCCTATGATCTGGATTCATTGGATGTGTGTCTTCCCAAGTCTCCCGCGGCAAGCCTTTACCGAAAATGCGACGCCTGGCCTCAGATCCTTCAAATGCAGTCTTGCTGGAAGCAATAGAGAGACTGGGTAAGAAGCAGGATGACTTTATGGAGAAACTTCTGGAGATCGAGAAATCGGTTGCATCCAATTCCACCCTCATCTCCAATCTCACAACAAGGGTTGACGCTGTTGATAAAAAAAATCAGAGAATACAGCTGTTAAATCTGATAAAAGGGACTCTCAGCTGTCTACGCTGGCTGCAGAAAACAAACGCTTATGTGATAAAGTGAATGAGCTGTATGCCTACAAGAGGCAATATGGAATCTGAGGATTTCAGGTATGCTGGAGGAAGATGGACATTTTTCTTCAGGTGTCACCAGGCTTAGCAGATGTTCTGCAGTCTTCGATTGATGTTGCGCACAGGCTTGGCCCTAAACTGGGCAATGCACGCCCTCGCAAGATAATTGTTCAATTTCTCTCTTGGTCTCACCGTGATTGTATCTGGGCTGATGCAAGAAATATCAGAAGTGCTCAAACAGAAGAAGATAAGGATCTCAGAGGACCTGACGCAGAGGACAAAGGAAGCCCGGAACAAGCTGCGGCCTTTGGTGGAGAAAGCCTGAAAGGAGGGTCGCCGTGCTGCCTTCAGGGGTCAACATTTTCTATTGTGGATGGAAGGAGGATTTCTGCTGACGAAATGTAACGGGTATATATTATCTAAAAATAATTCTTATTTTGGCTGACTTTTATTTTGACGTCTAATGAGGTCTAATAATTTTTTCTTTCGTTTTCGGCGTTCAGTGTGTGCTGTGAGGGGAGAAGAAGAGGAGCGCGGTGCAGCAGCAGCTCGCCCATAGAGGGCGCTGGGGCGCCGACCTCCCGCCAGTTTTTATTTTTATTTTTTATTTTTTATTTAATTATAATAAGTTTTTAATAATCTCTCATTTTGAAAAATAATCTGTGTTAATGACATGCTATTAATGGTTTTACTTTAGAATGTGTTTAGAACTCTCCAGAATGATATTTGCATTCACTTCAGTTGGTGTAGTAGTAGCCAATAGGCTGTCTTCCCTGGGCTCCAGTTCGCTCAGCCCT
>FLSR01001065.1:205316-225939 GCA_900092035.1 Leuciscus waleckii
GAGCATAATAAACTTGCAACTTGTTCATTATCATTACCTGTGCAACTGTTGATTTCTACATGGCAGTTCAATTAATATTGTCTTTTTAGACCATTGGTATTGACTGGTTTGAGTTATTTTATTGGTATAAGCAAGGGACATGGGTGGCCTAAAATGCACCAGAATGCAGGAAATCACAACTATGAAATAAAAAAATGTCTGGGGGAGGAGCCCCCAGACCCCCCGCACAAACAGCCCCACCGAAAATATTTTTCACCAGCCGCCACTGGCGCGGTGTATGAGAGGGTCACACAGGAAAAAAAGTGAGTGCTGTGTCGTGTTCGAGAAGCTCGTTCGATAAAGTAACTTAAATGGAAGTTAATCTTGGCTTTAGTCGAATAAAGGACGACATCAAGTGTGAACTTTTTGTGAACTGTATCCCGCGTTTCGCAGTTTAGAATAGAATAGAATAGAATAGAATGAGGCATTTATATAGCGCGTTCATATGTACTACTGTACACCCAAAGCCCTTTACAATCATATCAGGGGATCTCTCCTCAACCACCACCAGTGTGCAGTAAAGTGCGGATCGGGCCGCATTTTTCTGTCCGAGCCCGGCCCGCGTCCGACAAAGTAGTAACCGAACCCGCCCCGAGCCCGACAGGCATTAAGATATTTATGTCCGAGCCCGACCCGAGCCCGTCACAGTTAAAATCTATTTTTTTTTCTCTTACTAATGACACAATACAAACAAATTTGTTTATGTGGAAAGCCCGCTTTTATTAATCAACTGTAAGGCATTCGGAATCAACACATGAGCGGCGCGCATCAGAGCGCGCACACAGAGCAACAAGCGCACGTTAACACAGGCTGCACAAGATGAACAATCCTATAGCCAATTGAAATTAAATTAACATAGGCCTACCAAAATGGCTCAAACTAACAGAACAAAAAATAAATAAAAATAAAAATAATAATTAACAAGTAGTTCTGTGTTCTGTCCCCAGCAAAGTAACATTATCATAAGCCTACACAAATGCAGCTTATTGAAATGAAAATCACTCTTACCATTTTTCTTGTTAACTATACATAATCCATCCATCAAAGTTAAGGCTAATCCATGTTCTTATGCAGAAAAAGGATTGCATCAACGGTAGATGGCTTCAAGGCTGTCCTCCTCTGCTCGATGGTCCTGCCAGCAGCGCTGAAGTTGCGCTCACTGCTACTGCTGCTGGCTGGAATGGCAAGAATGCCGCGGGCAAGGACACTAAGCTTCGGGTAGTTGAGTTGCTGATCTCTCCACCAGCCCAAAACATCTCTGTCGTCCTGCATGGCATGATTTTGAGTCGAGTACTTCTCGACTTCATCCGTGGCATCTGCTGCCACAGGTACGTTTTCCCACTCCTCAAAATCAACTGCAGCTTTCTTGGGCGCAGGTCCTTCAGTGGTGGCCTCCTCTGTGCGGAGGTCGCTGAGCTGTCTCCGAACCTCCAGGTGAAGGTTCTCTCTCTCTGAAGAGGACAACATTCGGAGCTGGCTATATTTAGGCCAAAGGAAAGTTGCAATTTTGTGGAGTTCTTGGATCTCCACTTTACGCAAAATCCAAATGAGAAGCCGCTCGCGGATGATGGCTTGATAGGGGCTGTCAGTCGTCTTTCTGTTGCAGTGACGCTTCAGTCGCTCAAACCACAGAAACACCACGTTTATGGTTGGGTACTGGTCCCCTTCAAGTTCACGCTGGGCATCATAAAATGGTTGCAAGAACTCAACAAGAAAGTCAAGGACATCTGGAGATATGGCATCGATCCGCCAGCCCTCTGCACGGTCACGTAGTTTTTCGCATAGTTCTTGATAAACCGAGCGGACAGAATTTAAGGTCAGATATACCGTGCAAATCTCGTGTCTGCCATTTGGATGATGGTTTTTGACAGCAAAGCTGCAATGCCTGTCTTTTTGACATATTTGACCAGTGTCTTGGTCGCTTGTAGAGTCTCGGCAACAGTCGGAGCATCTTGGGCCAGTTGCGTGGGGTCCAGGGCGTGTCGCATCACTTATTATAAAGGTGATCTTGGCAGTCAAGTCTTCGATATGGTCTGAGGGCACTGATTATGTTTGAGCCTTGGTCTGTCACCCACACCACTTTATTCAGCAGACTCATATCCAGGCCATACTCAGTTAGAAGTCTGATGATTTCTCTCCTAATATTCTCCCCTGTCTTAGCCTCTTCCAGTGGGAATGCGACGGTTGTCAATACTGTGCTTATCATTTTAAATGTTCCTGTCACGAAATGGCAAGTGATGGTCAAGTAACTTAATTTGTGGTAGTCCTCCGTCCAGATATCCGTTGTCATTCCGATCGAATTCACCTCAGTCAGAATGTCATTTAGCTGCTCAACCAGCTTTGTGCGTTTCTCTGTTGCCAACTCACGACACCGTTTTGACACAGTGGTGGGGTCAGGCAGTACGTCCTGCGCTGCCACCTAACCATATGTAGCACCGACGTTAATAAGCTGCTGGGCCAACTCAATGAAACCCCCTCCTTCAATGGAACGAAATGGCCTTATGTCTTTACAGCAGAACTCAACGCATTTTTCAGTCACTTTTTGTTTGGCCTGCTGAGGGATTTTTCTTGAGGTACTACTAGCAAAGGCAGTGATGCTCGGCTGCAGTAGCCCAGGTGACTTACAAACTTTATCCACATGACGCTGCAGGGCGGAATTCCCGGTCCTCTTGCTGTCATATTTCATGAGAACTCCGCAAGCCCTACATTTAACATAACCAACAGGTTCATCACTATCATTGACAACTATGGAGAAATACCTCCACACAGTAGACTTTCCTTCATTTTCGGTGGTTTTAAAATCTCCTGATGCCAATTTCTTTTTAACGTCTTCCATCGTTGCGCCCGTTGCCAATGTAGCTTAATATGCATTGTGCACGTGTTTCGTTGTCACAGCTACATAAACAAATTTCTGCGCACAGGAAGACGGATGTTAGGGTAATATTTTTACATTTATTTTAATCACAAAAACGAACCTTTGCATCAGAAGCTATTGGCCTGCTATACCTACATAAAAAATTTAAAATGTTCAATTGCTTGATATCGCGCTGATGTCCGAGCCCGACCCGAACCCGAACATAATTTCTAAATATCTGTCCGAACCCGGCCCGGCCCGTCGGGTACTGACGGGTCCCGTCGGGCTCGGGTCGGGTATCCATGCTCTAGTGTGCAGCATCCACTTGGATGATGTGACGGCAGCCACAGTACAACGGCGCCAGTGCGCTCACCACACACCAGCTACAGGTGGAGAGGAGAGAGTGATAGTCCCAATTCAATGTAAGGGGATTATTAGGAGGCCATGATTGGTAAGGGCCAATGGGTGGAATGTAGCCAGGACATAGGGGTTACACCCCTACTCTTTACCAGAAATGCCATGGGATTTTTGATGACCACAGAGAGTCAGGACCTTGGTTTTACGGGAAGTGTATATTCATTCTGACTGACACAATCCTGATGTGAAGGAAATGAAAGGGGTGTCTGGGATCATCGGGATGAATGTACTCAATGACGTTCAGTCCTTGTTTATCTCAGCTGAGGGGATGGAGAAGATTGACAAGTATAATAGGCGAGATGAAGCCCAGGTCCGGAGAGTGCTTGCTAGAGTTGAGAAAGAAGCAGGTCTGACGGAAGGATTGGGTATGTCAAGATTGCCGGAAGACAGGCTGTCACAATTCCTCCACGCTGTGAGAAGGTACTGGAAGGCCGCTGTGGAGTGTCGCCTAGGGTGAATAGTCATGCGATAGTAAAGCCAGTCGCTGGAGCACGTTTGCCAAAAGGACCCTTAGTGGCTTACGTTCTTGCTAAAACCAAGGGTGGAAAGGTCCCTGTGCGTATAGTGAAATGAAAGCTTTAGCATAAGTTCTGCTGGGAAGACCAATTGTTTGCGTCACTTATTACATTCTCATTTATCCAATCACGTTCAAATAATAGAAGTATAAAGGACCCGTACTTACACTTGTCTGAGTTCGCAGATGCGGAACGCTTCACTCACCACCATCCACCCCACCACCACCAAGATGGTTTCCTCCACTAATAAAAGGCTTCTTCTCTCCATCTTTATCACCGCAGGATGTTCCTTCCCCTCCAGCCACCCCACCACCACCAGGACGGTCCCTTCCAATACATCACAGGGGGTCGGCTGCACCCCTGCCTTCATCTTCAGGCAGGAAATGCTGAATCCGTACCCTCGGATTGCGAGTTACGGACGGGGCATACGCCAAATAGTTTATTGCATATATTGCTTGCTGGGTCATTAATAAATGGATGATTGTTACAATATCTTCTCCCGAGTCTTTCTGGTAGAACTTGAGTGGAAAGACTGTTAGACTTGTTCCCCGATCCAGAGTTGCTTCTGTGTATAAGCCAAAGGAAGTGATCACAAAGGATGTGCTCGAATTTGAGGAAGATGGCGGCGTACTTCATTTCAAAGAGTTGGTACAAGACAAGGTTCAAGCTGTGAAAAACTAGCAAACTCACGCAGCTACCAGTTCCTGTTGAAGTAAACTATGAAGGACTCACACCAGAACAATGTGAAAGGCTCATTGAGTTGTTATCAAAGCACAGAGATGTTTTCTCCAAGGATCACCAAGATTATGGCTACACCATGGCTGTGGTGCACAATATTCCTAGCGCCACCAATAAAGCAGCGGCATCGTAGAGTACCACCGCAGATATTCCAAGAGGTCAGAAGGCATGTCCAGGGTCTGGTGTCCTAGGGAGTCCTCAAAGAGAGCAGTAGCCCCTGGGCATCACCTGCAGTTATTGTTATGAAGAAAGATGGCAGTGTGCGTTTCTGCTGTGATTACCGAAAGCTGAACCAAGTGACGTGTAAGGATGCATATCCACTTCCACGGGTGGATGAGTCCTTGGACGCTTTGGGTAATGCTAAACTGTTCCTACACTAGACCTGACTGCTGGGTACTTTCAGGTAGGTGTGAGTGAGAAGGAATGAGAGAAGACAGCTGTCACCACCGCATTTGGCCTGTTTGGGTGGACCAGGATGCCATTCGGGTTGTGCAACGCCCCGGCCACCTTTCAGCGCCTTAAGGGAGTGGTGCTGGTGACTTGGCCTTTGATGTTCTTCTGGTCTACCTGGATGATGTTATTATCTTCTCCAAAGACTTTGAGAGCCACTGTGAGAGGTTATAACTTGTCTGAAACAGCTTGGTCTAAAGTTAAAGCCAAGCAAATGCTCTGGTCTGAAGTGAAGTTTTTGGGGCACCAGATTTCTGCAGAAGGCATAAAAGTGGATAACGAGAAAGTTAAAGCCCTGGACACGTGGCCAGTCCCCACAAGTGCAAGAGAGGTCAGGCAAGTACTTGGGTTTATGAGCTACTACAGAAAATTCATCCCAAGGTTCGCCCAGATTGCCAAGCCACTACATGCGTTGGTAGGTGGAGAAAAGAAAAGCAGAACCTCTGCAACTTTCACCTGGAGCCGAGAATGCAAGGCCGCATTTGATGAGTTGAAGAAGAGCTTGATGTCACCCCCCGTCCTTGCGTATCACAACTTTAGTATTCCCTTTGTACTCACCACGGATGGAAGCCAAGGGGGGACTGAGCGTGTTGTGGCATATGCAAGCAGAGGTTTGAGAAGATCAGAGAAAAATGACAAAAACTATTGTGCATTCAAGCTGGAATTGCTCGCGTTGAAGTGGGCAGTCACAGCTCGAAGTCTGGGAAAAAACATCTTTGGCCAGTGTACATCTTTTGCACTGCCTTATCCAGCATGAGACATCCGCAGACATTGTAGGCCAGTAGTAACTTCGTCTCATTAGAGTCAACTGACTTCTCTCCCCGAAATGGCCTCCGTGTTCATGTTGGCCCTCATCCACTTCACGCTGTAGAGGTTCAGGAACAACCACCTGCCAGATCTCCTCTCTATCCCTAGGGTTGAGGATACATCTGAACAGCACTCCTGCCACAACTTAAGACGATTAAACTCCTTGGCAAGCTTCTTCAGTTTTGATTCCATACAACTTTGATCCACTCTGCTTGGTCTATTATTCTCAGACACTGCTTTATAAATGGGACAGATCACACTCTGCTGCTTGCCAATTTCACTCCAGCTATAGCCACTTATTCCCCTCTTACAGATGCTTGCACCGCAGCTTTACCTTCAGGTTCCTCCTGGACAATTTTTTTTGTCTGGCCACAAACATGCTCTCACTTCGTCAGCTCCTAGCCGGATGAAATCCTTGCCATCATCGTCCTTCTCCGGTTCCTCCCTGGAAGGGATTCTCGATAAGGCATCTGCATTTGTGTTGAGTTGGCCAGGTTTGTAGCATTACCTCAAAGTTGTACTCTGCCAGCTCTGCTACCCAACGTTGCTCGACCGCTCCGAGGTTTGCTGAGTCAAGGTAACGTAGCCGGTTCTGGGCAGTAATCACAGTGAATTATGAATGCATAGGGTTACATATACGTAACCAAGACGTTTCATTATAAGTTACCTCCTGATCTCCTGAAGATGACAATTTTTCATAATTTTTTTCCCATGTTATTTATTTCTATTCATTTATTGTATGTTTAGTTTCTATTGCTTTAAATGTTTTTTTTTAATTATTATTGTTTTTTTAGTTTGTTTTTTAGTATTGTTTACTGTATGTACTTGACTGCCTTGCTTTACATTGAGTTTCTTATCCTATTTTTGTATGACATGTATCAACTGTGATCTTTGTTAAAAAAAAAAGAATGGTTGTTGCCGATTATGCACAGTAGCGGAGCCATATCAGTATCAAGGTCCCGCCCCCACACTTTTAATAGTTTCAAATAACTAAATAAAACCACACTTATTGGAAAAAAAACGAAATCTTGAGCATACATCTGTGTGATAAGAACGACCTAAAATGAAAGAAACCTTATTTGTTTTTTTTTGTTTGTTTGTTTGTTTGTTTGTTTGTTTGTTTGTTTTTTGGATTTTTTTAGTTTGGCTTACATCCATTCCATGTTTTATGACTATACTGCTGCCAGCCACCAGAGGGCAATAGAAATGCTTTGGCTTCACTTCACAAAAAAATACACTGAATATCACCAAAAATAATGATTATCACCCAACCTTAATCACAATTAAGGAAATGCCAGTTTTTGTTTCATTTTTTTTTTTTTTTTTTTTTTTTTTTGGGGCCCATTTTTGTTTTTTTTTATTTAGGGCCACATGTTGCAGTGTCTTTCTGTACAGGAGGTTATTCTAAGAGCTAAAAAAAAACGATAGAAGAATCTGTTAACCCATAATCCTCTTGCATCGATAATCTTGTATGAAGGCAACGCTTTCATGAGCTTTTAAATATTTTTCTGCCTGCTCACTGCCCTATTATTTCTACACATATGATAGATAGATAGATAGATAGATAGATAGATAGATAGATAGATAGATAGATAGATAGATAGATTGGTGGATGGATGAATAGGTAGATGGATAGGCGGATATATAGATGGATAGATAAATAGTTGGATGTATGGATAGGTGGATAGATAGGTGGATAAATAGATGGTAGATGGATGGATAGATAGATAGGTGGATAGATAGATGGATAGGTGGAAATATTGGTAGGTGGATAGATAAATAGGTGGATGGATATATGGTCTGTATCAGTAAGTTGGTGACAGAAGAAAAAGAGAGAGGTAATGATGAACAGACAGAGGAAGCTGAAGAGGATTGGTGACACATGCACATTGTGCTCTGGATTTGGGGAGGAAGGGGGAGGAAGGGGGGGGGGGCATTAGAAGAATTTCATAACAAGCACAAGGGCATTAATATGTCAGGGGCTCATTGGAAGCAGATGTGTGATTTATTTTTACAGGCTGGTAGTTTGGGTCGTTGCAACAGGCACTGAAGCTATTCTTCCACCGCTTCCCTCACTCACCTCCACCTCCTAAATATATAAAACAACAGCCTATTTTCCTCATGTTGAAATCTGCTACTGTCGTCTTCATCATCATCTTCTTCTGTTCCACATTTTAGAATAATAGTAAAGTCGTCAAAACTTGAAACACAATGGAGTATAGTCATGAGCTGCGTCTTTGTCTGGATTCCAGCTCTGAACATAATTCCAACCAATTATTCTAATTTTAGTAATGTGAAGAAATTCATATGTATAGACACTTTATTTGTTTGCATCAGTCAAGTGTATACAACTCTTTGACTGGTGGTGATAATGTGTATAATGTGTTATATGTCCACTAGATGGCGACTGTGGCATGGACTTCATTCAAATTTTGTCATTTTAACCTTTCAGACTCTGAAAAGTTCACTTTTATTATCCTAAAAAGAAATGTGTCTTTTATTGAATGTTTACAATAGATTCTTTGATAGATTCATAGAAAGAGAAGTTCGTAAGGAGTTAAAGAGCTGTCTGTGTTCTGGATTGACATGCAGTTTTCCAGACTGGCTGACACATGTGAAAGAGTGGAGCATTTAGAGTGACAGTCTGATGGGAGGAAACGGCCCATTATTTAATCAATAGAATTGCATCAATTTGTGGAAAATTTGTGTCCAGTGAAAACAAACGAACAGCCAGTTCAGCAAAGAGGCAGATTTTTCTTTTGCGTGACTCAGAGCACATGTGAGAAGGGCTTCTCACGGTGTGTATCTGTGCCTGTGAATATCTTTGGAGTGAGTTTTCATGCTCTCTGATGCTCATGTGTCCAAACTTGGCTGACGCTCGGGTACAAATTGAGTCGTCACACTGGGCTGTCAATCTGTTTCAAGGTCTACCTGCTCATACCTCTCGTGACTCCTGCATGTAAATCTCCAGCAGGGTCGACGAGGTGATGTCAGTGTGTGTGTGTGTGTGTGTGTGTGTGTGTGTGACATTAACTTAACCCTAGAGGGTCAAAAGGTTGTGTTGGGGGATGGACTTCACCCACTGTGACTAAGGCCCTGTTTACACCTGGTATTAAGATGCGTTTTGGTCGATCAGAGCAAGTGGGCAGCGCTAAATACAGGTGTAAACGGGGTCTAAAACGTTTTGAGCTTGTCCACTTTCAACCACTTCTAGAGGTTTTGCCGGATTGCATTCGTAGTGAAAACGCTCATGTGATCGAATGTTCAAACAGCCACAAAAGACCTTCTACTCTCTGTCTACTGACCTAAGTAGTCGGCTGAAGACCCAATTTGGTTTGAAGACAAAAAACATACCAAGCACAATGTTCTCTCAGCATTCCTGATTTCTAAACACACTCACAGCGTTCGGCTGGTCTTGCGGCTGTCAGAGCAGAAACTAAAGCTGTTGCTCTGTGTGTTTTTCTGTCGTCACGTTTCGCGTTCATATGTAAATCGCACAAGCTTGTTTTGTCCATTAGATCGAAAGATCTGGAAAAAAATAACATTCATTTACCCACCCATAGACCCTCCCCTTGAAGAAATCAGGACAGAAGTGATTGAAAGTGGACAAAAGAGACGGATTAAAACACAAGGTGTAAACGGGACTGTGTCTCCCTCGTCTACTTGTGATCCGACCGACCAAAACACATCTTAATACCAGATGTAAACACCGGCTAAGAATGTGACTTCAGTAAAAAATGTCCCATAGGCTGAAAACTTCAAAACAAAAGATACTTTATGTTGTCATGAAACAACTTCTTGAATGAGAAAGCATTTAGGGGCGGGACTTGATTTTGTCTATAGGGAACTGATCGGGTGGATATTAATGAATACTGTAATATTCCATAAAAAAAACAATAATTGCCAATGTTGATGTCATGGTGACTTTAAAAGGATTATTTTGTTGTTGTTGATGCATATATTCATGGTTTGGGTAGTATTTTGAGCCCTACAACAGCCTCTTGGAGCAAGTTTTAACAATTAAAGAAACTCTGAAATGCCATAAGGAGTGGAGAGAGAGAGAGATCAAGCGTGTATGAAGTACTTGAGTCTTTGCGTCTCAGTAGCATATTCAGTAGCGTCTCTTTATCTGCAAACCAAGTTTATCTGCACCAGGAACAGACGTTATACATCGCTAGTGAGAAATGTCTTGAAGCTTTTAAGTTGTTAAACTATTGTGCTGATAAAATCGTCAGAGCGGAGTTACAGCATGTTTCTGTGCGATGTGTGTCTGTACTGTGTGTGCGTGAGCGGGAGAGAGAGAGAGTATGTGCTTTCCGTACGTTATAAAACATAATTTTGTGGCAAAAAACAGAGAAATAATTTGCAGTTTTTATCCTATTGCTTCAGATATTTATTTGCTTGGTCAGTGTGATGTGGGTGTTTGTTCCTTTGCTGTTGTCGTCTGTTAGGACCTTTTGAAATAACTGAAATCATTCGGTGGAGTGATATGGACACGTAATGCGGTCAAGACCTGCCTAGAACTACTTTAATCGTGCGTTTCCCTGAAAATTATTACACAGATGCACACCTTAGAATGTCCATCAACCAATCCGATTCAAGCATTCAACAGCCCTGTAGTATAAGAGTTTTTAATGCAAATTGATTTTTTTTTTTTTTATGCTTCTGAGTGCCCGTTGATAAAGATGAGCCAAGAATAAGTTGATTCAAGGGAAGGGAGAAGACATGCTACAGAGGAAACACCTCTCGCCTTGTTTCTGACAATGAAGCGCTCAGATAGGCAGCCAGAAGTGCAGTGTGGAGCAGGAGCCTGTCAGGCAGATTTATGTCAGGCTAAAGGTGGTGGAATAAAGCTGTTAATGGGGCTTACTCTTTACTGTCCATCACTCTCGACTCGCTATTGAGGCTCTGCCACAGCAAACATTCCCCACACACACACACTCCTCACAGAGACTGGGATACGGGCACATAAATCCAGTCAAACTTGTGAAAACTCTCCTATAAATTCACATTCCAAGAATTAAGGATGCTCAGATACAAGAGAATCTGTTTATATGATGAAACGGCTCCTTGTAAGAAGGATTAAATTTTTCTAGCCAGGGTCAGTAGAGACTGAAAGCACATTCCTTGTTGCCTTCCCGATCAGAGACAGAGTGTCTCCCGCTCTTCCCATACAGCTGCAACAACATTATAAGAGATTTAATACCATCCCTGACACTTACAAATTCATCTTTGTAGGGTCATTCAATGGATAGTTGGCTGTCTAATGGAGTAGAGTAGGCATAAAATCCGCTTCAGAGGATCAGGAGACAGAAATTACTTGCATAGAATCTCTTGAAACCATGCACAAGTACATTTTTACCTCTAAACATATATAGTTTTTAAATTTGCATAAAGGAAATTAAGATACGATATTCTATACAGAATTTACCTCAATTCTCATTGCTATCTGGATCTATACAGAATTTACCTCAAATTCTCATTGCTATCTGGATTTTTTTTTTGTTATTTTGTTTGTGTGAGTTTGTGATTCCCACACACACTGATTCTCATTACTGTATTACAGTTAAATAACTACTGTACATTTTGATCAAAAAGCATTTTTACAAAAATACTGCATGATAGTAATGCTTAATTGTCATGAAAATAATGTTGCAATGCAAAAACTAAAGGGTCCTGTCTTTTTTTCAATATAAAAAGAAAGTAGCATCATTGCAAAGAAAGAAATAAAATCTTCACTTTTAAGCTAAACATTTAACAAAAAAAAAGTCTGTTAGGTTTTGATAGGATGATTTATAAATCATTCATCCATCCATTAGTTCTCCAAACTGCTTGACCCTCACAACCATTAATTTTTTTTTTTTTTTTTTACTTAATTTAATTTAGTCTTCTCATTAACACCATTCACTGAGACTGTTTTGCACATTAATTGTGTGAACAGCCAGTAATTCCCCTGCATTGATTCAGCTGACTTCATGCATCCCCCCTAAAATCACCTTGAAACCCGTTGAAATGTCAGAATGGCTGAGAAAGTTCATCCTGACAACAGATCATTATTGTCACTTATCTTGGTAAATTGTAATCCACACGATATGGATTCCAGCAATGCTCTCTATGGTAGAAAGCCTAACACTTTCTGCAAGACTGGCTAGGAAAAGGCCTAACGGAAAGGGAGAATAACAGAAGAAGACATCAGTCCTGATATTAAAGAAGAAGAAACAAGCTTCCAAACTCCTTATCTTGAGCTGAAAGTGAAGGAGACCTCACTGTTGCACTTGAGTGCTTTCCAAGAGATTTGTTACATTGTGGGTTTCACTCCTGCTTGGAAATATAAGCTCACGATCGCCAGAAGGGGCCTTGGAAGGGGAGTCACCTTTGAGCCTCAGATTATATTCTTTGTCTCCATTCCAAGATTCCTTGTGCAGTCGAACGAGACTTGAAGGAGACGCAGAGGAGCACAGATGAGACAAGCAATAGATTACAGACTGAAATGAGGAAGAAGTCACTGAAAACTTCCCTCGAGAGAAACCGAACGAGAGATAGCAGTCTACAGCTGAAGGCCTGGCCTCGGGTGAGGGGGAAAATGGACAGCAGTAAAACTGACAGAGGTTATCTGGTGTCTGTTGTGGAGACGAGGCCTAGACCTGTTGTGCGTGCTTTGCTTCGGCCTGCTTTTACTTGGGCAGGAAACAACATGGCCACTCTTGATCTTTGGCTTTTCACCTTTGACCCCAATGAATCACAAAGCTAAAAATGGAGTGTCTACCACAAGAAAAAAGGGGGGTTGAATAGCGTGGAATAACTGAGAAGTATGTATATTCATACAACTGTGCAATGTTTTTTTGTCCTATTTCTAATCTAATAAAGATGTATGGTGTTTGAAGCCAAGTTCTGCTCTGCATATTTGGATAAATCATTCCCACCAAAGCATCCTTCCAAATTATCTCTCCTGGCTGATCCTAATGTTACACACACACACACACACACACACACACACACACACACACACACACACACACACAGAATAACATCTGATCGTGGAACCCTACACTGAAAAAAACAATGGTGTAGAAATAAATTTCACTTACAACATGCTAGTAAATTTCACAAATAATTGCAAAGAAATGCAAGTAACATGTGGAATTTTGAAATAGTATTTTCTTGTAAAACAATCCAGTAAACTTTGAAAAATATTTTTTATATATAAAACAGCAAAGCTGCTCTGCCAACTCTTGGGATTTTTTTTTTCTTGAGTCACCAGTGTGTGTGTGTGTGTGTGTGTGTGTAATGGTTGAGCACAGTGGTTAATAAAGAGAAAAAAGGGCTCATTGTGGCACTGGGGCGCTTTCGATGATGCGTTCACTCCCCGGGATGACCTCTGACCTTTATTAAACTGTAATGAGCAGCAGGGCTGAGCGGTCTTCTCTCAGACCTGTCACACAGGCACAAGGCTGGGGAATAACTAACTGAAAGTAGTGATGATACAACTTCATTATGTTTTCCAGCTGGGAGACAGTAGACAGCAACTTTCTTGTCACTATTGCACACAAAGATCTTAGCGAGCCGACACGCTAGATTACACATACTTATATGTGGACTAGCATATTCAGTATTTGTACTGGCCATAGAATAATTAATGTGCCTCGAAACACAGCTTTTGCTCAGTTCTTTGGTTCTCGATCTACTTTTAATGCTAAAATGCATTCTCTGAGAACGCCACTTTACTGTTGGCAGTCTGATCAAATCATTGCATTGTGAGATGTAGTATCTCTCAAAGTGCCCTCTGTTGTATACAGTCTTCCATGTATACAGAACATTTTATATGTTGCATATTATACATTATACATGAGTATGTTATATATGTATAAAAATATCGGTACGTTTTTCAAATGATTTTAAATGAAGTCTCTTATGCTTACCAAGATTGCATTTATTTACTTAAAAATAAAAGTATTACAATTTAAAATAACTTTTTTTTATTTGAATATATTATAAAATGTAATTTATTCCTGTGATCAAAGCTGAATGTTCAGCATCATTACTCCAGTCTTCAGTGTCACATGATCCTTCAGAAATCATTCTAATATGGTGATTTGCTGCTCAAGAAACATTTATTATTATTATTATTTATTATTATTATTATTATTAAAATATAAAAAAGCCTTTTTATTACCATTCTTGAGATACATCTAATTTCATTTAATTATTTATTTATAAAGCAGGGTTGACCAAAGTGTTTGACAGATCATTATACTCAAATAAAAACAGAAAAGATTATAATCTATAAAATAACAAACACAAAGTTCTCAAGGCTTTTGGTCATACCTAGGATATCCAGAACCACCAAAGGAGGGAGAGCATTTTCACATTGGCTCCAAAACTCTGGAATAGTCTTCCTGATACTGTTCGTTGCTCAGACTCGCTCTCCCAGTTTAAAACTAGATTAAAGTCGCATCTCTTCAGCCAGGAATTCATATAATCCCACAGTTCAAACTACAATCCGGCCTCTAGCTCATAAATGCCAGAGGAGAACTGGCCCCCACTGAGCCTGGGTTCTCCCAAGGTTTTTTTTCTCCATTAGGTCACCTGATGGAGCTTTAGGACACCATTAGGTCACTTGATGGAGTTTTTCGGTTCCTTGCCACTGTTGCCTTTGGCTTGCTCAGTTGGGGATATTTTGGGGATATTTAATTTAATTTTATCAATCAATAAATTCCACTTGAAACAAACCTTGTTGTATTATTTTAATTTAATACTGTGAAGCTGCTTTGATACAATCTGTATTGTGAAAAGCGCTATACAAATATACTTGACTTGACTTGACAAAGCTAAATAATTCCTTGAAAACCAACATTAAGAAAATATGTTTTAAGCTTTGATTTAAAAACAGAGAGTGACGGCCCCGATCGGATCGATAACCCTCTAATGAGAGTTAGTAGACATGTAGTTGCAATGTTACTTAAGGTCAACAGAATGTGTTAAAGGGACCATCAAAATAAAGTGAAAACCTGAATTGTTTCAGTAAACATCTGTGTGGGCTCGTTGCTCTGTCTGTGAGTCTGGTTTATCCTGACAGCCACATACAAGCCAGACTAAATTATGATCAACCTCAATCTCATGTATCAAAATATATAGTTGTAATTGCAGTGTATATGCATTTCTGAGCAGCATTAAAAAGTCTGAAAAGACACCTAAATGTCGCTTCAGAAGTGCTTCTGTATCACCTTTTCAGTGTAAATTTGGCATAGCAGGGTATTCTTTGAAATATGTTGAAGCAGTGGTTCCCAGCCCATCTCTAATCAAACACACCTGAATCAACTCATCAAATCATTAGATCATCTTTTGGGTACCAAAGAAATAAAGTCATACAGGTTTGAAGTGACTGTGATTAATGATGACGAAATTTACATGTTCGTGTGAACTACATCCAATTCACAATGGACAATTCACCCAAACATATACATTTTGCCATTATTTTCTCACCCTCATGTCATTCCAAAGCTGAATCGCTTCAGTAGCTTTTGAAACTCATGGCACTGTAAGCTAGAGAGTGGAATGGTGCGTTGAAACGGAGAGGAGAGAGCATTGTGAAATTAAGAAAAAGCCATTATCCAGCACTCCACACGAACACAGTGCTCAGCTTTTCCTGAACAACCAGGGCTGGGTGAAGATTTATGTACTATTTATGTTATTGGAAAGAATTAAGATTCCAGCGTGGCCGAGACTCACCACACAATCCACATCTCAACGCTGCACACAAACAACCTAAACATTTGGATTGAGACCGGGATACAACAGTGTTTCATTTTGTGTTCTTGAATATGGCTGTAACTGAATATGTGATTAAGAAGCTGATGTGAAATAACATCTGCAACTTCAACGGCCGGATAAAGAATACAGTATGTACATATTGATTTTGTTGGTGTTTGTGTGTCTGAAGTGTGTGTGTGTTTATTGAGTATGCTCTCAGAGCCAGTGTACATGTGACACAAGACACATGTGACTGTGATGTCATGCTTTCATCAATCAGACTGAGATCTGTCTTTAATTTTTCTAACTCTCTCCTTCTCAGAGAGCCAGTCATGTTCACTGTAACCTCATTCACCCTACATGCGCATTTGAGATCAAAATGTTACGCTACACTTAGTCTGACATTTCCTTTAATGTTTTTGATTTAATTTCTAACATAAACTGAACATCACTTTTACATATCTACAGAGGAAATGTATTTCATTTTTGTTATGTACCAGCAGAACCTACAATGAAAAGGGAGATTTTCACTATCTAAACAATAACAAACATGATTGTTTTTCTCCCAAACCAGTTAAGCTCCGACCTCACCCAGCAGCCATTTCTATAATGTCTTTGGTCAGACCCTATAACCCCTAATCTTAACCATATAGTATAAAACGGTAGCACATCCAGATACATACAGTAGCATTACTGTTTGTTTTGATCAGATCCATCCATGATTTTTCTATATGCAATTTTATAAATGCCCATTTACTTTTGATATTTTATTGATAGCATTATTAATCAAGCATTGATTAATAAAAATGGCATTTGTGAAACACTGGTCCATCCATCTCCAAACCACTTGTCCTATAAGGTCATGAGATTTGTAAAACAGGCACAGGCAAATTTGGAAATTATTATTCAGTGCTGTATAATCTGATTCTCCACAGTACTTTGTGGTAAAATAAGGTATGCAGGACAGAAAATGAGATTGGGATAGTACTGGTCACATCTTAAGGGCCAGATTTACTAAACAGGGCAAGTTAACGTGAGAGCGCAATCCCATTAAAGCGCAGATGTGAGTGTAAAGTTCAGCGCATGATCTACTGACGACACACACATTAAAGAACACAGACACAGCGGATCATTTCCATAATGACCAACACAATCTACCAAGAGCAGCGCAAGTTAGCGTCTTGTTTAAAACATGCTTTTTGTGGGCAGTAAATAATGGTGCAAATATCAGTAAATTGACGAGCGCAAACCTTAGTAAATCAGCTTGCATTATTCATTTAAATACTCTCCTCACACACAATTTTGATTCTGAAAGGAAAATTCCTACAAATTCATATGCAATAAGATCAGCCACAAAAATAACCCTGTCCACTCCTTTTCAGCGTTCATTTTTCACTGCGTGTCTTTAGTAAATCCTGAAAAAAAAAAAAATGAAAAAAAAACACACACACAAAAAGACATTTAAGATTACAAACAAATTCACCAAACACTAGCATGAACGATACAGTAGCACCTGTGATAATTGCTGTCTCAGTTTTAAGCCGTATCTCAGTCTAGGTGACTTCATTTCTTGTCAGCTGAGATCTGATCCATGATCAGCTGTGAAGCTGGACTGGAATGACTTAATCGCTGTAGTTAGTGTTGTAACGTCTATAAAGAGAGAGGGGAAAAGGGCCTGGGGTTGTGTTAAACGCTCCTGTAGGTATCATCCTGTGTCTGAAGTGTGTTTTCCTTCCACACACACACACACACACACACACACACACACACACACACACATGTGCTTGAGACCCACCCAGGAGTGCCCACCCAGAGGTTGGCATGAGAAAGGTGCTTGAGGTTTTGGGATTAGATTTTTCAGCCTGGCAAGGGTTTCCCTGGCATCCCTGTGTGGCACACTCATGTCTTTCTCTCCGCTGCTAAATAATGGCCTGTTGAACTTGGCCAGCACTTGTTCTAATATCCTTGAGCTTCTGTCTCAGGATGCTAGTATCAGCCAAGAGAAAAAAGGAGGAACATTTTATGTTTTGCTTTATCAATATAGATATTTTTAGAAGTGCCTGCTAAGGCAATTTTCATTTTTGGGTAGACTATTCCTTTAAAGGTGCTGTATGTAACTTTTTCACTCTACTAAAGCATAAAAATAGTATACCATATTATGTTTGCATATATTGAGGAAACATGCTTAGTTCATATACTCGTTTCTCTGAAAAACCCTTCTACAGCCAGTTATTTTACTTTGAAGTTATTGTTTTGGTCTGTGATACTGCACGTTGCCAATTTGCCAATTTTCATTGTCCATTGCGCTCATTCCTGTTGCGTGTGCTCAAACTGGCAACCCGTGTGAGCGCCGTCCAGTCTGAGGAACAGGCGGGAGAAACGACGATCTCCCATATTTTGAATTGGACTGCAGTACCTATTTCGACCACTAGTTGTCATTCTTACAGACTGCACCTTTAAGGATGGACCTGTGATGGACTGTCCATCCATCCAGGGTGTTTTTTCTGCCTATGTCCCAAAGTTATGAGGTAAGCTCTAGCATCACCGTGATCCTACATAGGACATGCAGTTTGGAAAAATGGATGGATGGACTTAAGGAAGGGCTCTATTGACTTGGGCCAGTAAGCAACCATCTTGTAATGACCTGAGAATGACCCACAACACAGCATTGTGCATGATCAAAAACACAAGTTATAAAACACAGACATAAATATTCTGTCAAAACTGAACAAATCATATGAATATCTATACAAATGTTATTAAGTATATTTTTTAACATTTACATGATTCAATAGAGGTTATGCGTGTGACGTCACGGTCGGCCGGAGTGACTGCGGTTACACACACTGAGTGGCAAAAAGACTGAGCGGCAGCATTTGTTTAAGCGCGAATGCTGCGAAAAACATACAAAACACATTTGCTTTGAGATTGACTCTACAACTAGATTTGACAAGAAATCTGAGGTATATTTTTACAGACTGCCAAAAGCTACAGAACAGAGAAGCAAATGTATGCTGCAATTCACAGAAACAACTGGATCCAGGCAGCGAAGGATGGATTTGCAGTTATCGTTTTGTGTCAATATGCTGAATTTAGGGGTAAAATCATACCCTATATATTGTATTGTTATATATTGTATTGACAATTCATCAATTAAATATTTACCATTGTATATTCTGCATAATTGGATTTTTTTTTTTAAATAAACCCTGACAAAAAACGATACAAGTTTTAAGGCTGGACGATATGATGATATAACATTGATATGAGTGATCACCCGGACTTAGCCCTTCCTATATTGTATTTATATAAAGCATTCACAGGCAAATGTGCATTATGTATTTCCCGGCGGTGTCTAAATCAGGCACATTTAAATGTCAGGAAACACGATTCCTGGCTGCATGTCAATATCCATGGATCACTGGATCTTTGGTAAGTTGTAAGAAGCACTATATCGAGTCCAACCTTTAGTTTTAACTGATAATCGTTTGTTTGACTTGCGTTTTCGCAGTTTCCTCTATTAAATCCAGTCTTGCAGCAGCTCTTCTGCCACTCAGTCCAGCTGAGGGAGTGTGTTCCCGCGGGAAAGTGATGTCAATGCATACCCTCAATAGCTCCTTTCACACATTAAACCAGGTAAATTATCGTAAAATGGCCAGATTTGTTTTCTAGTAAATATATCTTACTATGCTGTGAACACAAGCAATGGAGTTACGTCTTTTTATGGTAAGATGCCATTAAATCTGTACCATCTGTTTCATCTGTCAATCATCAGTTTTTATTCATCCACCTGGAGGAGAAGCAAGCAATCTGTCCAATCTGACCTTTTTTTTTTTTTTTTTTAAATCTGGGAAACGGGGGAAAGGGGCCATCCAAACATCTGAGTAACAGGTGTAAGGGGACGATCACACAGAACAAGTTTTTGCTCTTAAACCTGCTGAAAAATCCAGCATAAACCAGCATAAACTCCATGTTGGTTTAGAGACTGTTTAGAGCGGGATTTAGAGAGGGTCTAGATGGAGGACCAGCGTAGTCATGCTGTTCTCAAGCAAAACTGAGCTGGTGTAGCTGGTCCACAGGCACTCCTGCTTCCTATAATGGGGACCACCAAACCAGCAACCCATGCTGGTCCCAGCATGCAAAACAAACCTTATGCTGGTGACCTTTTCAGCAGGGAAAACACAAGATGCTGCACAATATTACAGTAATGGCCGCAGCGCTGATGAGTGTCCGAGATGGCAGGATCTCGAGTGCGAGACGCTGAACAAGATGTGATATGCAGAGCAATGGTCAGATGTCTGTCTAGCGCATGTTTACATAGAGAAACAAGGAGATTACTGTAAACTGTGCAAAGTAATTGTGTCATGTCCATCACAGCTTATGCTTCTGCATCAGTCAAAATTCATGAGAAATAACTAGATCTAACTTCAGCACAGCATTCATCTTTCCTCCGAGCCTCGGCATTACCTCCACTTCCTCTCCAGACAGTGACCTTCAGCTTTCTCTCTCTCTCTCTCCCTCCCTCACTTCATTTTTCTGTTCCCATTTCTCTTGGCAGATGACAGGAGACTTTGACATCTGCTGATGATCTAATGCAGCCGCTCTGGTCCAAATTCAACAGAATAAAAGCAGAAGTGCTCACGCTGGATGTCTTTTCTCCTCATTCGTTTCAAGACAGACAGCCTGCCTGCCCTTTAAAACCTCACTTTCGTCATTTTCATTGCTCTTTAAATATTGCTGATGATGTGAGTTGGATGTGGGATCCAGAGATGCATTTTCACTGAGTCAAGAGACCTAGCATCCAGAGATGCATTTTCCACTGAGTCAAGAGACCTAGCAAAAAAAAAAAGAAAAAGAAAAACACGTGTATGTTCGGTACACTGCCTTCGATGCAGTATTACCCGGCACAAATGAAGCATCTCAGTTTAGATGTTCATAAATCAGCTGTGTTAAAGAGAAAAGTGGATGCATTGCTAAATGATGTGTGTGCCTGTGGACTTGTTCTCGCTCACCTCCCAAAACAAAGGGCATCATTGTGTCTCCTGCCCCCCCT